>LPNX010127043.1:141295-305174 GCA_001517045.1 Pseudotsuga menziesii
TTCCAACCCTGCCATATATTTGCACACCCAATCTATGTATGCATGTGTATGTAAGTAATCATATTGCAGCCATATATTCCTTTGTTTCTTCTCACAAAACATGAAAATGTTNTTCCAAACCTGCCATATATTTGCACACCCAATCTATGTATGCATGTGTATGTAAGTAATCATATTGCAGCCATATATTCCTTTGTTTCTTCTCACAAAACATGAAAATGTTAAATGCATAAATAAATATACTACTAATTCAAAAATAAATCTTACCAATGTGAGCAAGACTTTCTATTGGAATAATTTACCCAACTTGCACACTTTATTTGGTCAATTTTGGCCTAATTACCCACTATCCTAAGTTTAATTAACTTAATTGGAATTAGATGAGCACACCATGAAATCAACATGATCACACTCATGCCTTCCTTCAATCAAGGAGGCCAACTAATCCTTCTCCTTCAATCGGGGAGGCTAACTGGGATTCCTCTTTCAAACAGGGAGCAATTCTGGGGTGATATGAGTTGTAAAGGCACCTCCATCATGTAATTGTCTATTTTGGGCTGATTGGGATGAGCTGGAGTGAAATAATGCACCTCCAACTGCCTCTGTTGACCAGTATCACTTCAGTTAACTTCATCAAAGCTACTTGGAGTTAGTGATGTGCTACCACCTACTATTTGGCATGCAGTGACATGTGTCTGAGTTACATTTAGTTAGAATCAGTCATATATTGCACTCTAATTCAGTTAGGACTCAGTGTGAGTCAATCATGGCTATATTAGTGGTTAACTAAGAGTGTCTAGTGTTGATGACATTTATTTAAGCTACACCCACCCATGCAATTCAAATGACCTCCTAGTGAATTCAAAATGACTTGAAATTCATGCATTCTGCATGACATTGTATTGTGTTACTCATTCCATTATTTATTATGCAAAGTTGCAACCTCCTATTGCAGTACCGTTACATCATTTCATGTCTAATTTGTCTTGAATCTCTTGTGAGTATGTGCTTTGTCTCATGATTGTTGGGACATAATTAATATGGTATCAGAGCCATGGTGGGACGAAGCTGTTCTTTAAGAAAACACATGATTTTTGTTAGATCTAGCATGAAAAATTAAGCAAAAGCTCAAATTCCAGCACTACACTAGAATCCTAAGGTTTACCACTTTATACCCCAAGTAAAGGAATTGTTGATTAAGCTTGCTTAATAAATTATGTTGGGTGTGATGAAAACCTGAAATGTGCAGGCTATCTGATCTTATAGTGACTTTATTGTGTTGATTGCAGGTTTATATATGTTCTTGACTGCATTCACTATAGTAGCTCCATGGCTTATTCTATGGAACCTCTCACCTCCTTCAATTACCACCAATGGAAGGAGGATATGGAGATTCTACTCCATTCAAGAGGGCTCTACTGGGTCACAATGAACACAGAATTAGATCCTAATGCTACTACAAAGAAGATAAAATACTGGAATAAGTTGGATGAGGCTTATGGTTTCTTTTGTTTGTCTATCTCCAAATATCTTCTTTTCCACATTTTGGGATAGAAGACTCTGAAGGATATTTGGGATCATCTCGCTACCTTGTTTGATAAAAAAGATGATCTTTAGATTTATCAGCTTGAGAATGAGTTGATCTCCCTGAATCCAGGAAGCTTCGAATCCATGAATGAATTTTTCACAAAATTCAAACATTTCATGCTCCAGTTAAAGCAGTGCAAGGTGGAGAAGGAAGATGACCAGCTCATCCTATCTATCCTCTCTAAACTTGGTCCATACTATTTAGTCTTTGTTTCAACATTCCATACTAGGAAGCTAACAACCCCAAACTAGAAAATTCCTTCTCTTGATGCCTTCATAAAAACCCTTACAAACGAGCATGAAAACCTTGTTTAGATGGGGATCCTCAGATCCTCAAAAGATCAAGCTTTGTTTGCTTCAGGGTCAAAATATTCGAAGGGAAAAGGGAAGCAAAAGAATCCAAAGGATAAACTTGATGCTCCAAATCCTAAAGAAAAGAACCAACAGCAAGAAGAGCCTTCTGTCTCAACGAAACACAAGAACAAAGGACATCAAGACAAAGAGAAAGTCAAGTGTTCCTACTGCAAGAAGGGATTCCACCCTTAACATGCATGCATGAAGAAGAATCTTGATGAGATGACTCTTTTCTTGGAGAGAAACAATATCAATCTTCCAGAGAGTGTTCGGAAGAGAGATAACCAATATTAGGATATCCAGCAAGAAAGAGGTCATTCTCTCATGGAAAGCACCTTGAATCCCAATGCTCTCCTCATAGACTCTGGAGCTTCGAATCACATGATGGAAAGAAGAGACTCCTTCTCATCCATGGACACCAACAAAATCATTCCCATCCACATGGGAGATGATTCTACCATCATTTCCAAAGGAAGAGGTACAATAAATCTTGAGCATGGAACCTTTTTTGATGTTCTGTATGTACCATCCTTGGCCTCCAACCTCCTGTGTGTATATTTTTATACCAAAATCTCATCACCCTCATGTGATGATATAGTTATCCCCTTGACTGCTCCAATCCCTCAAAGTTTTCCCTAGAGAAATGAAGGTTCAAATCAACCCGTTGCAATTTTTCCTTGTGTTGAGCTAGTAACCCTCCTCTCCCATTGACAAAAAGTGTTACCCAAGAAGCAAAGAGATAGCACCACTCCTGATACATGAGCAAAGAGTGGTTCCACTACTCATTCCTTTACTGCAAAAAGTGGTGGCCCCTTATCACCACCTGTTTGCTTCTTTGGAGAAGCGGTGCCCAAGTTTTGAAGGGAAAAAAGAGAAGTTTAGAGAGGATTCTTGAAGCTAACCTCAGTGGAGCCTCATCCCTATGGTTTAGGACCAGATGGAGTTCAAGGTCCTCCTTTTTAGGATCTAATATCCACCTCAGCCATGAGATCCTCAACCATACCTATCCTCCCATGCCTTTAAATACTGGCTCACCCCCCATGGGAAAAAGGAGGAAGAATTGTGTTTCATACCCAAACTTTGTCAAAATCATTCTTGAGTCTTTGGAGGCAAGGTGAAGTTAGAGGCAAGGATCCATTGGAAGGAACTCTCAACACCAAGGCATGAATTTTGTAGTCTCTCCAAGCATTTATTAATAAATAATGTATTTTCTTTCCCATATTTACTATTTCATTTGTATGTATTTCTTGATTCCTTGGTCACAAGCATAGATCTAGTTGATTACATTGTATGCTATCATGTTTTCTTTGTTTTCTTCCATATTTTATAGGTTCTTCTATAGTAAGCTTCAAGGATAGCGAGGAAAACCTTTGAGAAAAGAATCATGGAATTCCATTCAAGTGATTAACCAGATCTTGGGAGATTCTAGCATTCAATGTTTGTGTTTTGTTCTAGATTTGAACCATTCAGACTAGGCAACCAGCTCTTGTCTACAGGAGGTGTGTATTTTCGGCTAACATATATCAAATGACTCATACTAGAGTGCCCAAGAGAGTAAATTTCAGCCCCAATGATGTAAAAATCACTGATATTTCATCCAGGAAGCTTGTTGGAACAGGATTAGCAAACCATCATGCTAAGGCCTATGAGTTTTCCCATTTTGTGGCGGATGCAAGGCCCACCGCTCTTCTGACTCATGGAAATGAGATCAGTAGTATTTGGCATGAGATTTTTGGTCATTTTAACTTCAATTACTTGCAGAAACTTCAAAAAAATTCCATGGTTGAAGGCCTCCCAACCATCAAATCTACCAAACGAATTTGCAAGAGTTGTATTGTCGTTAAACACCCTGAGCACAAGTTTGATCGGGGGAAGGAAAACTGAGCAAAGAGTATTTTGAATCTTATTCATTCTAATATCAGTGGACCTATTCCAACCAAATCCATGAATGGATCCCAGTATTTACTCACCTTCATAGATGATTTTTCTAGATACACTTGGGTTTTCTTCATCAAGAAAAAATATGAAGTGTTGGAGAAATTCATTGAATTGAAAGCACTGGTTGAGAATGCCTCTGAGAGAAAGATCAAATATTTATGATCTGATAATGGAGGGGAATATATCAGTTCTAAATTTCTACATATATTTTCAGACAGTGGGATCAAGATCCAACATTCCATTCCCTACACTCCCTAGCAGAACGGTGTAGCGAAGAGAAAGAATTGGGCACTCAAGGAAATGACCACATGCATGTTGGAAGCCAAAAGTTTGGCTGCAAATTTTGTTGATGTAATTGTAACTTTGGAATGTATTCACTTGTATTTCTTATATATTTTAACCCGATGTTTATTCCATGATGTTATCATGTTATGTCATGCCCCGATGTTCTGATCGAGATAATCAATAATGTAAACAAGTCATGTCAAGTCATTGTGGGTAACCCTTTGATTGTCTAAGGGTTAAAGTCCCCGCAGTTCTAGGGCACTTAGGTTATTAGACTCTCCTAGTAGAGGTCAGCCCTAGTAGGGTTTTAGTCATGTTGGGATTAGTATAAATAGAGAACTAGACTCTCTATTTAGCACACATCACATACACACTCAAGTGTAGCGCATAGTTGAGCAAGGAGAAGACACTAGGGCTAGAGAAGAAGAAGGTTACTGCTGTCGAGAGTGCATCTTACTATTTTGGGGTTTTGCCTTTTGTACTGATTCTATCTCTGAGGAAGTTGTATGGCTTTCTCCATTTATGGTTTCCCCAAGTAAAAACACTATGTTCATTGTCTCTTATGTTTGATTGTTGTGCTTGTTGTTCTCTCAGTTAAATATCCATATAATGCTAGCTTAAATGTTGAAAAACTAACATGGTATCAGAGTTGACCTGAGAAGAAGACACTATGCAACTGCATGAACTAGGGATTCCTACTTTGTGGATCTCTCTCCACATATTTTCAGAAAAAGTAAGGTGGAATAACTCTCCTCCTTAGGGCGCATCTTTCTGTCGAAGCAGAATCCAATTCTGAGGTTTTTTAGTTTTGGACCCGACACTGCTGCCGAAAATTAGGGATTTTCACAGAAGAGGAATTTTTCAATGAGCCTAGACTTGGATTGATATCCTCCCCAAAATCAAATTTATGGATAAATTTCAAGGCATTTGGGTTGACAGAACTCAGGAAAAGCAAAACCCTAATTTGCTCCTAAACCAGCTCTGCAGGATTTCAGCTCAAAATTAAGATACGACATCTTAACCTGGTAAGATCTAAAATATTTTGTATTTCCATTTGAGTTTCTCAGTTAAGATGTCTCATCATACCCAGCTTGATGAAAATATTAAGGGAGTTGATAAATTCTGAGCTTCGAAGTATAGGATCTCCCTGGTCCTGGAAGAAAATGAGTTAGACTCCTACATCCATGAGGAGGTTCTAGTTCTAGAGGGATATGAGGCTAAGGCCTTGCAGAAGAAGAAGTTGGTTATGGAAAATAGGATCATGGCTGATTCTATCAAGGATCACCTTATCCCTCAAGTGTCCTCTCTCAAGACACCTAAAGCTATGTTTGATGCCCTAACCAAATTGTTTGAAGGGAAGAACATAAACCAGAAGATGACTCTGAGAAACCAACTGAAGAATGTGGAGATTCAGAATGCAGAAACGGTCTAGTATTACTTCATAAGAGTCTCTCAAATCAAGGAACAACTAGAAGCAGTAGATGAAGAAGTGGAAAATGCAGAGATTGTGATGACTACCTTGAATGGCCTTTCTAGGTCATGGGATTCTTTCATCCAAAGAATATGTGCTAGAAAGAAGTTAGTCAAGTTCAGCAGACTATGGGAAGAGTGTTCTCAAGAAGAAGCACGGATAGCAACTCAAGAAGAAATATGGGAAGTGAAGATCAAGCTCTCACGGTACACTCCAAGTCAACCAAAATAAGATCTTGTCACCCTAGAGGTAAGCATTATCATAAAGATAACACTAGAAAATATTTGTCTAGGGTCATATGTTATACATGTGATGAAGCAGGACATTATGCAAATAATTGTCCTAAGAAACCAAAGCTATCAAAGAGGAGCAGCAAAAGAATACATCATGCTCATGCTGTAGAGGATGATGAACCATCCAAGAAAAGATCTAGATATGAAAGTGAATATTCTTCAAGCAAGGATGAATATGTTTTGATTTCCACTCTCATAGGTAACACTACTCATGGAAGTGATGATTGGCTTATAGAAAGTGGGGCCTCCAAACATATGATAGGATTCAAGGAATCCTTTGTGAGACTGTCAAAACATGCATCACCTCACAAGGTGAAGCTAGGAGATGACTACCAATATCCAATAAAAGGTAGTGGGGAATCTTCCTATAAGCTAGACTATGTAAAGTCTTTAACAATGAAAGAAGTATTGTTTGTGCCAGGACTCAAGAAGAACCTCCTCTCCATATCAGCATTAGATACAAAAGGAATGAGGGTTGCATTCATAGATGGTCAAATCATCATGTGGCCAAAAGGAAAGACTATTGATGATGCAGTGGTGATTGGAGAACAAGGAGGAGGATTGTACAAACTAAAGGGTCATCCAGAAAAAGCCTTGGTCCATGATACAATAGAGCCAAGTGAAATTTGGCATAGAAGGCTTGCACATGTGCATTACAGAGCACTACCTATTCCAGGAAAAGTTGTTGAAGGTCTTCCAGAAATCCAAGCAAAACATGATGGGGTCTACAAAGGATGTATGAAAGGAAATAATACAAAGAAGACATTTCCAAGCAGCGAAAGCAAAGCAAAAGGAATCTTGGAAATAATCCACTCTGATGTATGCGGTCCTATGTCATCAAACTCACTAAGTGGGTATGCATATTATGTTTCTTTTATTTATGATTTTTCTAGGAAGACATGGGTTTATTTCATGAAGAACAAAGATGAAGTATTCAGAAACTTCAAGGAATTCAAAGCCTTGATCAAGAACCACACTAAAAAGAAGATCAAGACCTTTTGATTAGATAATGGCGGAGAATTCACTTCAAATGAGTTCAAAGAGCTATGCAAAGAATCATGGATTAAGAGGGAGTTATCTACTCCTTATAATCCATAATAGAATGGGATTGCAGAATGAAATAACAGAACTATCATGGAAGCTGCAAAAGCAATGCTTCATGATCAAGACCTTTCTATGCATCTTTGGTGGAAGCTGCCAGAACAGCAATGTATGTACAGAACCATACTCCACATAGAGTACTCAAGAACAAGACTCCTAAAGAAGTCTTCTTCGGCAAGAAACCAAAAGTTAGCCATCTTAGAATATTCGGCTCTCCTGTGTACATACACATTCCAAAAGAGAAGAGGACTAAATTAGATACTTTAGGAAAGAAGGGTATATTTACAAGATACTCTGAAAGCTTGAAAACTTACATAATATATTTCCTAGGATTCAAGAAGATTGACATTAGCAGGTATGTGACATTTGATGAAGATACAGCTTACAACAAATCCAGAAAGAAACCTGTTGAATAATTCGAAGAAGCAGAAGCACCAAGAATTCATGATACAACCATGAATGAAGAAGCTCAATAATAAGATCGAGAATTTGAAGAAACACAAAGACCTGTAGATGCACCTCTGGAGAAGAATCCTCATAAGACGAAACCTGCTTGGGTACGAGAACTTATCCATGGTGCGGAAAGATATGGGGCTCCAGAAGAGAATCACAGAGAGAGAAAGAGAACTAGATCATGCTCTAGGTATATAGCTTTACTATGTGATTTCATTGATAAAGAACCTTCCGGTTATGAAGAAGCGGCAGAACAGAAAGAATGGAAGGATGCCATGATCAAAGAATATCAATTGATCATGAAGAATGATGTTTGGGATGTTGTCCCAAGACCAAAAGGGAAGTTAGTTGTAACTTCCAAATGGATCTACAAGATCAAACATGCTGCAGACGGTAGCATAGAAAAATATAAGGCAATATTTGTGGCTCGGGGGTTCTCTCAGAAAGAAGGAATAGATTATGAAGAAACCTTTGCACCTGTAGCCAGATACATTTCCATCAGATCAGTACTTGCTCTGGCTTCAGTGATGAAATGGAAGATACACCAAATGGATGTCAAGACTTCTTTCTTGAATGGTGTAGTGGAAGAGGAAGTGTATGTAGAACAACTACTCGGTTTTGAGACACATAACAGGGAGTCTCATGTGTGCAGATTGAAGAAAGCTATGTACAGTTTGAAACAGGCACCCAGGACATGGTATGGCAGAAATGACAGCTTTATATCTAGTTTGGGATTTACCAAGAGTAAAGAAAATTCCAACCTTTACTACAAGGTTGAATATGGCAACCCAGTGATGCTTCTGCTATATGTAGATGATCTATTTATGACAGGTATGGATGGGTTGATTGCTGATACAAAGAGGAAGCTTGCTGCCGATTTCGAGATGAAGGAATTGGGAATGATGCATTATTTTCTAGGTATGGAGGTGTGGCAGAGTGCATATGGAATCTTTCTTGGACAAGGGAAGTATGCAGTAGAGATCCTAAAGAGGTTTGGGATGATGGACTGCAAGGCTATGGCCACACCTATGGAATTGAACCTGAAGCTATTGACTGCTACTTAATCAGAGTCGGTTGATGCTACAATGTATCATCAGATGATTGTGTCCTTGATGTACCTGATGAACACGAGACCATACATTTTCTTTGCTATGAAAACCTTGAGCCAGTTCTTGACAGATCTGATAAATGTTCACTTGATTGCTGCAAAGCATGTTCTGAGGTACCTGAGGGGTACAGTTGATTATGGGCTCAAGTATGATGTGAATCAGAAGATTAACCTAGAGGGTTATGTTGATTCAGATTGGGCAGGTAGTGCCATCTATAGGAAAAGCACTTCAGGGTGTTGCTTCAGTATGGGATTAGGTGTGATCTCTTGGTTTAGAAGGAAGCAATCCTATGTGGCACTGAGTACTGCTGAAGCAGAGTATGTCGTAGCCTATTCAACTAGTTGTGAGGTAGTATGGCTAAGGAAGATACTGTCAGATTTATTTGATCTCCAGATGGATGCTACTTGTATACATTATGACAACCAGAGTTGCATGATGTTGTCAGAGAAACTAGTGTTCCATGACAAGTCGAAGCATATCGAGATCAAGTA
The DNA here is from genome assembly GCA_001517045.1 of Pseudotsuga menziesii. Classification (NCBI taxonomy): domain Eukaryota; kingdom Viridiplantae; phylum Streptophyta; class Pinopsida; order Pinales; family Pinaceae; genus Pseudotsuga; species Pseudotsuga menziesii. The sequence goes on from LPNX010127043.1 coordinate 150,378, forward strand.
TCACTATATAAGGGATATGGTGCAGAGGGGAGCAGTGAAGCTCCAGTATGTTGCGATGGGCGATCAGATAGCTAATGTGTTGATGAAGCCACTAGCTATAGTGAAGTTCGATCACTTCAGGGAGAAGCTTGGTGTTCTCTACATTAAGGTCCCTTCCAAGGGGAAGTGCCAAGCCCAGAATACATTTTGACGAGCAGGTGATATGTAAGGGCCTGAGCCATTCTGTCATGGTGAGAGGATTGGTTCCTTCCATGTTAGATATGAGTGCTGAGATCCATAGCCATTCTAATGAGTAGGTCAGATGTAAGGGCTGAGCTATTCTGTCATGGCTAAAGGATTAAGTTCCTCCCATGTCAGATGTGAGTGCTGGCCATTTTGATGAGTAGGTCAGATGTAAGGGCTATGACCATTCTAACAAGTAGGTCAAATGTAAGGGTTGTGCCATTCTGTCATGGCTAAAGGATTAGGTTCCTCCCATGTCAGATGTGAGTGCTATCCATTCTCATGAGTAGGTCAGATGTAAGGGATACCACCATTCTGACGAGTAGGTAAGATGTGAGTGCTGTCCATTCTGATGTAGGATGAGCTCCTACATAGATGTAAGGGCTACCGCCTTTCTGACAAGTAGGTCAGATGTGAGTGCTGGCCATTCTGATGTGACTGTAGGATTAGGTCCTATATGATTAGATATAAGGGCTACCCCTATTATGACGAGTAGGTCAGATGTGAGTGCTGGCCATTCTGATGAGTAGGTCATATGTAAGGGCTACCGCCTTTCTGACAAGCAGGTAAGATGTGAGTGCTAGCCATTCTGATGAGTAGGTCAGATGTAAGGGCTACCAAAGACCTACGAGGAGGTAGGAATACACCTAGCATGAAAGAAGGTTGGCTTTGTAGAACTTCCTGTGACGAGAAGAATCATGAGATAGCACATATGAGGTGACTAGAGGAGATCCAGATCGAGCTATGATCCAGATCCAGTTATGATGACTCCAAGAGATCTAGATCAAGTGATGATCCAGATCTAGCAGTGATGATCCAGATCGAGTGATGATCCAAATCCAGCAGTAATGATCCAGATCCAGTGATGATCCAGATCTAGTGATGATGATCTAGATCGAGTGATGATATAGATCGAGTGATAATGTTCTAGATCGAGTATGATCCAGTGATGTCCCAGATCGAGTATGATCCAGAGATGTTCCAGATTGAGTATGATCCAGTGATGTTCCAGATCGAGTATGATCTAGTGATGTTTTAGATCGAGTATGATCCAGTGATGATGATCTAGATCCAGATGAAGATGACATGAATATAAATATGACTTGAAGATGAATATGACTTGGAGATGCAAATGATGAGAAGATCCAAAGAAGAAGACCAGTGATGAAAAATGTGTCGAGAGAATACCTTCCTAGTTAAGAGGGAGTGTTGATGTAATTGTAACTTCGAAATGTATTCACTTGTATTTCTTATATATTGTAACCCGGTGTTTATTCCATTATGTTATCATGTTATGTCATGCCCCGATGTTCTGATCAGGAGAATCAATAATGTAAACAAGTCATGTCAAGTCATTGTGGGTAACCCTCCAATTGTCTAACGGTTAAAGTCCCCGCAGTTCCGGGGCACTAGGGTTATTAGACTCTCCTAGTAGAGGTCGTCCCTAGTAGGGTTTTAGTCATGTTAGGATTAGTATAAATATAGAGATGGACTCTCTATTTAGCACACATCACACACACACTCAAGTGTAGCGCATAGTTGAGCAAGGAGAAGACACTAGGGCTAGAGAAGAAGAAGGTTACTACTGTTGGGAGTGCATCTTACTATTTTTGGGTTTTAACTTTTGTGCTGATTATATCTCTGAGGAAGTTGTGGGGTTTTATCCATTTATGGTTTCCCCAAGGAAAAACATTGTGTTCATTGTCTCTTGTGTTTGATTGTTGTGCTTGTTGTTCTCTCAGTTAAAGATCCATATAATGCTATGTTAAATGTTGAAAAACTAACAAATTTGTGGGATGAGGCCATGACTATTGCTGCATAAATTCAAAAAGGATTAAATAATTCCTTTGTGAAAGGAAAGAATCCTTTCAAATCCTATTTTGGACACAAGTCAGATGTGTCAAATTTCAGGGTGTTTGGGTCCATTGCATGGGCTTAGATTCCACTTGACAAGAGAAAATATTTGCAACCGCAAAGAATTGAATGTTTGTTCACTGGATATCTAGAATAATTTAAGGGATTCAAGATGCTGGATATCAGAAAAAAAAATTCATTGAAAGAAGTGTCAAATTTGATGAGCCCCTCCAAGAGGTAGAACTAGTTGAAGAAAATTCTGCTTAAGTTCCCTCCTGTTCTACTGATAATTTGGGTAATCAAAGTGGGTGTGAAGGTTCTGATTTTTCTGATATGATATATGATATTAGTGAGAAAAAAAACATCAGGTTCAGAATCATATTCTGATATTCCAAATCATCTTCCAACTTGGGCCAAAGAGACACTATCTTTCGTCGGGCAAAACATTGGAAATCCTGCAGATCCAAGAAGAACCCGGTCTAATTTTCAAAGAGTAGGTATTTCTCTCTCTTATCATGAATCATACATGTCCAAGACCTGTCATTTAATGATTGGGTCAGATCCTAATTCCTACTACCATGCTTGAAAAGATCTAAGATGGCAAGCTACTATGGATGAAGAGTTTAATTCTCTTTGGAAAAATGCTACTTGGGAGCTAGTTTTCTTCCACCAGGGAGGAAATTAGTTCAATGTTGTTACAAAAAAATCTTGTCACCATCATGTTATGAGATAGTTATTTCCTTGTATGCTCCAATCCCTCAAATTTTTCCATAGAGAAATGAAGGAAGAAATTACCCCCCTGCATTTTTTCCTTGTTTTGAGCTGGTAACGCTCCTCTTCCATTGACAAAAAGAATTTCCCAAGTCAGCAACGCTCTTGATACATGAGAAAAGAGTGGTTCCACTACCTCTAGCCTTACTGCAAGAAGTGTTACCCCTTAACACCTCCTTTCTACTTCATTAAAGGAGCAGTGCTAGAGTTTTCACTGCAAAAATAAAAGTTTTGAAAGGCTTCTCGAAGCTTGCCTTCATGGAGCCTCATCCCTATGGTTTAGGAACCACCTGGAGCTCAATATCCTCCCTTCATGGATATTATCTCCACCTCACCCATGAGATCATCAACCATACCTATCCTCCCATGCCTTTAAATACTGGCTCATCCCCCATGGGAGAGAGGAGGAAGAATTGTGTTGCAAACCCAAACTCTGTCCAAATAATTCTTGAGCTATTGGAGGAAAGGTGAAGTTAGAGGCAAGGAGCCATTGTAAGGAACTCTCAACATGAAGGAATAAAGGTTGTAGTCTCTCCAATAATTTCTAAAAAAAAGTCTTTTCTTTCCCATATTTACTATTTCATGTGTATATATTGTTTGATTTATTAGTCACGAGCATAGATCTAGTTGATTATCTTGTATGCTATCATCCTTTTCTTGTTGTCTTTAATCTTTTATAGGTTCTTCTGTAGTATCAGAGGAGAAAGCTTCAAGGATAGTGAGGAAATTTTTTTAGAGAAGTATCATGGCATTTCATTCAAGTGATTAACTAGATCTAGGGGAAGTTTAACATTTGGTGTTTGTATTTTTTTTTAGATCTGAACCATTCCGACTAGGGAAACAACTCCTGTCCGTAGCAGGTGCGTATTTTTGGCTAACAAATGAAAGTGGGTGTTTCAGAAAAAGGTTGTTGCTAATGGAACAACCTAAAAATATAAGGCAAGGCTGGTTTCAAAAGGGTTTGTTATACCAAAATACTGTCACCATCATGTGATAAGACCTTTGACATACCTACTTGCCTTGAATGCCAGCTTCTAGAGTGAAGACTAAATGTTTCTATCAGTATGTCATACAAATTCCCAGAACCGTGCATGCCCCTTTGTCTAGGAGCAGTACCCATGCTCGCATCGCCTTTCATCGGTTGTCCACAAGCAGTGCCACCGCCCATTTCCCTTGGTCCATAGGAAGTTATTACCAGAACCACTCTATCATAGAAGGAGAAGCGCGGTACCCTGGGTAAAGAGAGAAAAACAGAAGCTTCTCGAGGCTTCTAGATGATAAGACTTGATATATCCATTATCCCTACTACTGTGGTTTGGTTGAGCTCGAGATCCCTCATCCTACAATCTTAGAGGGCACCTAACCCACTAATTTCTCAACCATCTCTATCCATTAAATCCCTATAAATATGAGCTCATAGCCATGGTTGAGGGGAGAACATTGAAGGTATTGTTATGCTGTTGGACTGATTCTTGGCCCAAGATCATTTGGAGAGAGCATAGAGAGCTAGAGTCGGAGATTTTGGGGATGAAGAGCTGGTTTCATGGAGATGCATGTCAACACTAAGGCTTGGTTGTAAAATTCTTCATATTTCTAATGCAAGTTGATTTTCCGTCCCATATATATTGTTGATGTTTTATTTCAGATACATATTGCTAGATTCCTTAGTCACTAGCATAGATTAGTAGATCATATTCTGGTTGCTTTGATCTATTTCATGTTGAAATCTTTTGCAAGTCCATAGATGAACTATCAAAGCCTTGTATTCCAGATATATACAGCATATAGGGAGAGTTATCAACCTCTGTGATCTATTTGTTCTGGATCTGAACCATTCAGACAGGCGAAACACCTTGCTGTCCGCAGGAGGTGAAATATTCTGATCAACAAGTCTGGTGAATCCACTGGGGAGTAGTTGTACTTAGTTGTTCTGATCATCCTCATTCTGCAACTCTTGTCCAAATCCAGGCTCCATTTTCTTCAACTCTTTACAGTCATATCTCCTTTCTGATTTGTATTATTTAGGTTTGAAATTTCCAGATCTGTTTAGATCTGAGTCATTTTGGTTTTTTATGCTTTGTTACCACTTTCAATTCGACAAAATTCACCTTGATCTAGTCTTTTTTGATCTGATCCATCGTTCTCTTTCTTGTTTTGGCCATCTACAGGGAACTGCGGCAATGATTTGTACGAGGATCGGTGCCACCACCTGAACATAGTGGGCAGTAAGTGGTGCCACCGCCTGTATCTGGTTAGCGAGGAGTGATGCTACTTTGGAAACACTCTTACAACACCTATGAAGCGTGGTACCAGGTAGGAATTAGTCCAAAACTCTTTTTGCTCTTTTTTCTTTGTAAAAATTTGGAATTTTCATTGCTTTCAGTTTTGTTATCAAGCTTGTGTTATTGAATATAATGTGTGTGGCTTGCTTCTTTGATGATTTAAGATTGGTTTTGAGTGGAATTTCAAAAATTTGTTTAGTCTTTTTTATTGTTCATCTGCTTCTTGCTTGGTGGTTGTGCTTAAAGAAGGATTTCTTGTTTTTTGAAAGTTAGGGTGTTCATTGAACTCTCTTTTCATTGCATATATTGAAAGAAGAACACCATATTAGCTTCTAGATTTCATTTCTTGCTTACATAGTAAACTTCTTTTTCTTCCCTTCAAAAAAGAAAAGTTTTGCTTGAGATTAGGAAATCATAATTGAGTGTTGGATTTGGGTTTTCTGATTGGCTTCATAAGCTTTCAGGACCTTTATGATCTTTCATCTCTTATGCATATAGGACTATCTCGATCAAAATTTTAAAAAAATGGTAGTTTTAAGTTAGATTTTGTTATGTTTTTAAGAAATTTGAAAAGTTAGAGTGCATTGGCATATAGGTGTGCTTGGTGTTTGTTCTTTTAGGAAAAGAGATTCTCGCCCTTCCCATTTTCTTTCAAAAAGAAGAATTTTTTTTGTAAAAGTGTTTGTTTGTCTTTGATTTGGTGTTCATGACTGTTGATTGGAATTATTTTTGGTTTTGAAACAAACAGAAAAAACACTCTCTTCCCTCCCGTAAGTAGGCATATTGAATGGTAAAGTGAATATTTGCACAAGCATATTGCATGGTTTTACTTTTCTGTCAAAACAACATGCATTCAACTAATCGTACAAGTTAAAATTAACGGTAGTTGTAGGTTAAAATTTATGTAGTAACTTGAGTGATAGGTTAGAGATGTGTTCGGGCATTGTAAAACATAGGACTTGTCATTATTTGTCATCATTACATTCTAGGACTTACACGGTTCTTCCACGTACCATCGGTATATCGAACGGCCTTTCATGTAACCTTGAGGTATATAGAAAGGTAGTTCACATACTCCATTGTATATCAGAAGGCCCCTTGTGTATGGTTATGCATTAGACAACACTACTACCGATTCGAGCTCCCACGTACCTTGAGTATATCGGGAGACCCCACTAGGGTACCTTATCTATCTGAGAAAAGCCCTTTGGCCATCTTGTTTGGAGCCATACACCAAAAATAAAATTCGAGGAGATTACTATGCATGTACCCTCAAGGTATATCGTGAGTGGCACCTACTTGACAATCCTAGTGAGAGACCTGACTTTCGAACTCCTCTTGTCATTTTAAGTCTGCTTGTTTTGACCTATAGTTTGAGTAGGGAAGTCTTTTGGTGTGTTTTTCTAGATTTTCAGACCCTAGGTTAGATAGGAACTGTACACATTGGCTGAGTTAATACAGTTTAGGAGAGTATGGGGCTTGCCACCTGATTTTACTTTTGTTTTAGAAGAAAATACAATGGAATCTATTGACCAAGGAGCTGCTACCACCTCCTAGGTGGGAGATAATGTGGTGGTGGAAAGTGGAGTACCATATTCTTCACACTCGCCCCCCTTGGTCCAACAGCCTTCTTGAGAGGATTCAGAATTCCATCCTCCTGTGGAAGGTCATGTTGATGATACCTGTCTGGATTTTGGTCCTAATGCTCCTTTTTGGGAGACACCCATTGGATAGGCCATTGCCTCATTTGGCACTCGTGTAAGTTCTCCTGAAAGTGAAGAAGAACGTAGGCAATATTGTGCTGCTATCCTACGTCCATAGGAGGTAGAAAAGTAGATTGACAACTTATTAGGCTCTTCACCAATTCATTCCAGATTCCTTCCTATGGGATATCGTTCACTAGCTGATTCTATGAGACCCATTGAATCGATTATAGATCATCCATTAACAACCCACATCCCAGGTCAAATTTCCACCCCTCTCACCTCTTATGTTATGTCTGTTTCAAATAATCCCAGTTCTTTTGCATCTGGGGCAACCCCCGGCACGACCTACGTTATTCGATACCAAAGTTGTACCTAGTCAAGAGAAGACCTCTAACATAGAAACACCTATAGTTTTTGTCCCTCCCACCTACATTAACGTGGTAAATCCTCCATCTAGTTCAGATCAGCCCTTGGAGGCACAACCTGTTGCCATTCAGTCTTCTAGTGGTTATATTTATTAAATACCTGTAGGTAATCATCCAACTAATTCTACTAGAATTACATTCCCTAGCAACACTTTTACACCATGGGGGCAACCCAACTGGTCTTACATGCCAACCATGGGAGGGATACCTATACATACTGCAGGAGGTGCGGGAGGACCACCTTATGGAGGTCCTCCCCCTGGGGGACCTAATGGTCCTGGAGGGCTTGGAGGTCCTCCTCATGGTCCTCATGGTCCTAGTGGTCCTGGGGGACCTGGTGGCTTTCCTCCTTATGGCTCTAGATGTTTTGGCGGCCCTCCACCTAGTGGTTCCAGTGGATCTAGATATTTTCCACCTCTTGGAGGCTCTGTAGGGTCTGGTGGTCCGCCTCCTGGTGGTCCTAGTGGTCCTGGCGGTCCTGGTGGCTCTGGTTGTCCTCCTCTGGGAGGCCCTGGTGGTCCTAGCGATCCTAATTCTGGAAATCAACCCCTCGTGGGTGGATTTCCTGATAGTTCTTCCTCACAGCAACCTGTTTATTAGTCCACCTATGGCCCTACTGGTAATTACATGCCATATCAATATTACTAGTATGTGCAGCCCAATAGACAGTTACCTTTCCATGAAAATTTGGATTTGCCTAATTTGTCCAAGTTTATTAATGATCCCATTCGACACAATCCCTCATGGCCTCCCATTTCGGTAAAGTTACCATCGGATATTCCAAAATTCGATGGGAAGCAGGGTGAATATCTGTGGAACCATGTTATGACTTTTCATTTGTGGTGTTCCTCGAACTCCCTCATGGATGATTCTGTTTGATTACGACTCTTTCAGTGGAATTTGACCGGTACGGCCATGAAATGGTATATTTAACTCCTGCAACATTCGTTTGTGGATTTTGTCTTGTTGGCAACCGTATTTCTTACGCACTTTCAGCTCCCTATTCGTTATGAAATGGGCACTGATCTTTTAACTTCTCTACAAAAGAACACCTCCACCCACATTTGTAATCATATTCATGAGTGGAGAAGGTGGAGAAGGCTTATTAAGGCCCCTATTCCAGATCAGTTGTTAGCTGATTGGTTCACTAAGTCCTTGTTGCCTCCTATTGCCCAAGATGTGGCCATGGGTGGTGACGTTACCAAAGAGCAGGCTATTAGTTGGGATCAATACCTAGACTTGGTCTATTCCCAGTCTAGGACTCTTTATGACCTGATTCCTCAAGCTCCTTGCCCCAGCACTGACCCTACCAATCCATCAGCAGAAGTACCCGTTGATGGGATTGTTGGTTCAATCCAATCCCCATCTGCAGCGAAACCTGCCAAGCAAACCCAAACTAATATTCCTTCGATTCCCAAGGTTTCTACCGAGGTCAATTCTATTCAAACTACTCAAACCTCAAATAATAAAAATAAAGGTAAAAATCAAAATAAAAAACCTGGAAACCAGTAAGAGACCCCACAATCAACCAATAATGACAACAACACAGGGAAAAGGAAGGCTAAATACCCTTGTCTGTTATGTGGTGGTGACCACTTCTCAAAGGAGTGTCCCTGTTGGGATGAAATCTCCCATTTTTTGAAGTCTAATCCTACACTTATAGTACTTACAGATCCCTTTCCCTCTCAACAACAGCTGGTAGACCACATGTCGAACCAAGGTAACTCTAGTTCATCGGAGGAAATTCGTATGATGTCCTCGGATAACATCCATCTGCAAACTTGAAGCTAGAATTATGATAAACCCACAGATAAGCAAGAAGATCACTCTTCTTTAGGGAAATATCCCTCTACTAGTTCTCCAGAATCCTCGTCTACTGTCCTAATGTCTATCGAGAATCCTACTCTCGACATGATTTTACGCCCACCAAAGAGTACTCTTCGGAAGGCCATTTTTAATCCCAATGCCTGAGCTGCTTAATTATATAATGTGGTTGAATATCTTACTCAGGTACATTGTGCAATTTCTACCTTAGAGGTACTCCAGAGTTTCCCTACACAGCACAAGAACTTGTTGACTGCATTAGGAGCTGTAGACCCGGATAACACTAACTTGATTCACTTCAATGTTGATAACTATAAACCTAGATTACCGCATAAGCTTTCTTTTCAGATTATTACGAAAGTAGTGGGAAAGAAAGTCTTTCGAATGGTACTAGATGAAGGAGCTTCAACCTCAGTGTTATCTCTGACTTGTTGGAAATATCTTGGCTCTCCCAAGCTTGTTACATCACCTACGACCCTTAAATACTTTGATGGATGAGGTTTCCAACCCCATGGCGTCATATCAGCCCTCATGGTCGAGCTCAGGGGAAAAAATGTTTCCATCAAAGCAGAAGTGGTAGATTCCCCTATGGATTATAACCTCCTTTTAGGAAGGAATTGGTTCTATGCCATGAATGTTGTTGCTTCAACAATATTTCAAATGGTCCAATTCCCGTATCTCGGGAGAATTGTTACCATTGACCAGCTTGATTTCTGTACATCGGATGTTACTACCTCCATGGCTAATAAAATCCCCATGTTAGGTCAGTTCCCTCCTCTTTACCAGTCGATTGGGGTAGGTATGTTGAAGGATTCATCCCTTATGGGTATTTTTCCCTCTACTCCTCCTAGCACAGATACCATGACAGTACATATGATCCCCTCATTTGATATTGAGCCCCGGAGCACAAATGTTGTTGAGTCCACCTTGTTGAGCCCACATGAAGCTATGTATGACACCATTCAAAATTATTTCGATGATCATACTAATGACATTCATTTAGTGGCTTCGAATCCTTACCATTTACTGTACTGGTTAGAACCTTCTCTTCCGGTTCTAGACTATCTCTCCGAGAATTTTCCTTCTAAAAAGTCCATTATGGAGATCATGAATACGAATGAGCCCATTTGGGAGGATTACCATCATAGATCCATGTTCCTCCCCAATACCAGTTTGGGCAGCCATGATTTCGCATCCTTGTTTCCTACTGATATTGTCATCATTCTGTAAAGTCCCATATTGTTGCAAGATATACATTCTGAAGGAAACCTTTGCGACATTACTCAGATGAACCCAATTGACATATCAGCCAGGCTTGATGTTATTTAGCATCTTCATGTTGGGCAGGACTGCTCCACAGATGAATCTGAAGCATATAAGACACTTTTTAAGGAATTCCGTGATATTTTTTCCTGGTCCTATGAAGAGATGCTGGGGATCGACCCTTCCATTGTGGTCCACGAGATTAAAACTTATCCCATGGATAAACCTGTCAGGCAGAAACTTAGGCAAGTCCATCCTAGGAATGCCACAGCTATTAAAGCTAAGATTGAGAAACTTCTGAAAGATGGTTTTATTTATCCTGTACCTCTGATCGAATGGGTATCGAACGTTGTCCCCGTCAATAAAAAGCAGGGCACCATTAGAGTCTGCATTGAATTTAGGGATTTAAATAAAGCTTGTCCCAAGGACAACTTTCCTACCCCACACATCGATCAGATTGTCGACAACTGTGTTGGAAGTGTCATCTTTTCATTCATGGATGGCTTCTCTGGCTACAATTAGATTGAGATATTGCCCATTGATCAGCATAAGATGGCATTCATTTTCCCATGGGGAACCTTTGCATATAAGAAGTTACCTTTCGGTTTGTTAAACGTTGGAGCCACATTCCAGCAGGTAATGTCTTATGCGTTTCATGACATTAAACATATTGTTGAACCATAGCTTGATGACCTCCCTGCTCATTCACAACGACGGGAGGACCATCCTGGTCATCTTAGAGACATATTCCTGAGATGCCATCATTATAATATATGGCTCAATCTGCATAAATTTGTTTTTTGCGTTGATACGGGACATCTGCTTGGCTTTGTGGTATCCAAAGATGGCATCTAGATCGATCCTTTGAATATTGACACTATCATTAATCTACCATCCCCAACCAACATCCTTGAACTCCAAAGTTTGTAGGGGAAGGAAAACTTTCTCTGTCGTTTCGTGTGCAATTTCACTGAGAAAACGCACGGTTATATGCATCTCCTCAATAAGAACACTCCATTATTCTAGGATGACTAGGCCCAACATGCCTTTGATAGTCTTAAGCATGCTCTGACTCATTCACTCGTGATACACCCCTTGGAATATTCAATTGACTTTCTCTTGTATATTACTGCCTCCGCGACTACCATCGCCATGGTTTTAGTGCAAGACAATCTCCACGGTCAGGAGCATGTGATTTATTATGCCAGTAAGAATATTAGTGATTTTAAAACCTTTTATTCACATGTGGAGAAGCTAGCTTTGGCCATGGTCATTGCTGTGCAAAAATTTCGTCACTACATTCTGTTTTGCACTACCACCATATTGGGAGACCAGAACCTGATCTACTACATTCTGACTCGTCAATTACTCGGGGGCAAGTACTCCCATTCGATCGTCATCCTTTAGGAGTTCGATCTCAAGTTTTCCAAGGATACATCAAAGAAATCCTTGGTTTTTGCTGAGCTTATATGTGACCATCCCTGTGCTACCATGGAATCTGAGCCCAGTGATTCATTTCTAGATGAATTCTTGTTCCTAATTAGCACTACTAATCCTTGGTATGGAGATTTGTTGATTTATCTCCAGACATAGCATTTTTAGCCACATCTATCTCATGATGATCGTTGTCGCATCCGTCACCACGTGAAGTACTATATTATCTTGAATGATACCTTGTATAGACATGGGATTGACTCCATTCTCTAGCGATGCCTCACTCATGAGGAGGCTGAACACATGCTAAATGATTGCTACTCTGGAGCATGTGGCGTTCATTTATCTGGGATGGCTACAGCCCAAAAAATCCTTCGCACTGGCTATTTCTCGCCTTATATCTTCAAATACTGTCATGAGGCTATTAAGAAATTCCCTCCTTGCCAACATTTTTATCCCAAAAAGCACACCCATCCTGCTCCACTTCACCCCGTTATTGCGATTGGCCCTTTTCCAAATGGGGGATTGACTTTATGCATTGTAAACCTACCTCAGCCGGGGGGCATGGTTACATCATCGTAGCCGTGGATTATTTCACAAAATGGGATGAGGCCATGCCTACATATGCAGAAGATGGTAAGACTACCACTCTCTTCTTGTTCAATCATATCATTACTAGATTTGGAGTTCCACAGTCCATCGTCAATGATCACGGATCTCATTTCCGTAATCAAATGATGGAGGAATTGAGTGCCAAGCTAGGTTTTCGCCACGAAAACTCTATGCCATATTATCCACAAGATAATGGTCAGGTAGAGGCCATTAACAAAGTTTTGAAAACTATGCTTCGTCGAATGGTTGGAGATCATAAATCCAATTGGCATCTCGTTATTTTTTCTACTCTTTGGGCTTATTGGACTTCTGTGAAAACGACTGTTAGTTTTTCATCATATAAGCTAGAATTATGATCTTAGGATATTTTCACTCAGAGAATAACAAGCACAGCAATAAAACATAAGCACATCACAAGAGACAAGAGACACAAAGAGTTTTCCTCGGGGAAACCATAAAGGAGAAAACCCCGCAACTTCCTCAGAGATAGAATCAGCACAAAAGGTAAAACCGAAAAATAGTAAGATGCACTCCCAACAATAGTAGTCTCTCTCTCTCACACTAAGAGAGCTTCTCCTCTCTCACTCATGCGCTCCAATGAGTGAGTGTGTGTGTTGCAAGTGATAAATAGAGAGGCTATCACTCTCTATTTATATTCTTCCTTTCACTTGAAGTGCACTCCAACATGTCGGCCTCACTTAACAATTACTTACTAGAGCCGACATCTCTAGGAGTGTCTAATAACCCTAGTGCCCCACCACTTGTGGGGACTTTGCCTCCTCCGACCAATAGGAGGGTAACACAATGGTGGGGACTATTGCCCCGACTTACAATGACTCACCTAGGGTTGAATTCACTAGGATAGTCTAATAACCCAAGGGCCCCACAACTGTGGGGACTTTAACCCTTGACCAATAGGAGAGTTACCCACAATGACTTGACATGACTTTCTCATTATAGAAACTTCCCGATCAAAACATTGGGGCATGACATGACTCAAATACATTACAATACATCCCGGAATAAACATCGGTTTACAATACATAAGAAATATGGATGAATACATTCCGAAGTTACAATTACATAAACACTACCTCTTAACTAGGAAGGTATTCTCTCAACACAATTTATGAGCACAAGTCTTCTTCTTTGTATCATATGGGTCATTGTCAAGTCCTCATCATGTTCAAGTCATATTCATCTTCAAGTCATCTTTCATTTGGATCTGAATCATCACTCAATCTAGATCATCGTCACTGGATCATACTTGATCTGGAACATCGTCACTGGATCATACTCGATCTGGAACATCGTCACTAGATCATACTCAATCTGGAACATCACTAGATTTGGTTCATCACTCGATCTAGATCATTACCACTAGATATGGATCATCTCTCGATCTGGATCATCATCACTGGACTGGATCTGGATCATCACTCAATCTGGATCATCACTGCTGGACTGGATCTGGATCATCACTCGATCTAGATCTAGATCTGGATCATCTCTCGATCTGGATCACCACTGCTGGATCTGGATCATCACTCGATCTGGATCTCTCAGAGTCATCATAACTATATCTGGATCATAGATCGATCTGGATCTCACCTGTTCATCATCATGTGTGTGCTATCTCATCATAGGAAGTTATACAGAGCCATCCTTCTTTCATGCTGGGTGTATGCCTACCTCCTTGTAGGTCTTTGGTAGCCCTTATATATGACCTGCTCGTCAGAATGGCCAGCACTCACATCTAACATGGGAGGAACCTAATCCTTTATCCATGAACAGAATGGCTCTGCCCTTACATCTGACTTGCTCATCAGAATGGCGGTAGCCCTTACATCTGTCCTACTCGACAGAATGGCCATCACTCACATCTAACCTCCTTGTCAAAATGGCTCTACACTTACATCTGACCCGTCTCATCAGAATGGCGGTAGCCCTTACATCTGTCCTACTCGACAGAATGGCCAACACTCACATCTGACCTCCTCGTCAGAATGGCTCTACACTTACATCTGACCTACTCATTAGAATGGTGGTAGCCCTTACATCTGTCCTACTCGACAGAATGGACAACACTCACATCTGACCTCCTCATCAGAATGGATCTGCACTTACATCTGACCTACTCGTCAGAATGGAGGTAGCCCTTACATATTTCCTACTCGACAGAATGGCCAACCCTCACATCTGACCTCCTCATCATAATGGCTCTGCACTTACATCTGACCTGCTCATTATAATGGCGGTAGCCCTTACATCTGTCCTACTCGACAGAATGGCCAGCACTCACATCTGACATGGAAGGAACTAAATCCTTTAGCCATGAACAGAATGGCTCTACCCTTACATCTGACCTACTCGTCATAATGGCGATAGCCCTTACATTTGTCCTACTCGACAGAATGGCCAGCTCTCACATCTGCCATGGGAGGAACTTAATCCTTTAGCCAGGACAGAATGGCTCAGCCCCTACATTTGTCCTACTTGACAGAATGGCCAGCTCTCACATCTGCCATGGGAGGAGCTTAATCCTTTATCCATGACAGAATGGCTCAGCCCTTACATTTGACCTTGGAAGGAACCAATCCTCTCACCATGTCAAAATGGCTATCTCAGTCCTGGACTAAGTGTTCTTGGTAACTGACCAGGTACCTCCATTCCCAGAATGGCAATCAGCACTCATATCTAACATGGAAGGAACTAAATCCTCTCACCATGATAGAATGGCTCAGCCCTAACATCTGACCTGCTCGTCAGAATGGGTTTGGGACTCATCACTTTCCCTTGGAGGAAACCTCGATCTGGAGAACACAAGGCTTCTCCCTGAAGTACTCAAACTTCACTCTGGCCAATGGCTTCATCAACACATCAGATATCTATTCCTCCGTTGCAACATAATAGAGCTTCACTGCTCCTTTCTACACCATATCCCTGATATAGTGATACTTGATCTCGATGTGCTGCGACTTGTCATGGAACATTGGATTCTCTGACAACTTCATGCAACTCTGGTTGTCACAATGTATACAAGTAGCATCCATCTGGAGATCAAATAAATAAGACAGTAGCTTCCTCAGCCATACTACCTCACAACTAGCTGAACAAGCTGCAACATACTCTGCTTCAGCTGTACTCAGTGCCACATAGGATTGCTTCCTGTTAAACCAAGAGATCACACCTGATCCCATACTTAAGCAACACCCTGAAGTGCTCCTCCTATTGATGGCACTGCCTGCCCAATCTGAATCAACATAACCCTCCAGGTTAATCTTTTGATTCGCATCGTACTTGAGCCCATAATCAATTGTACCCCTCAGGTACCTCAGAACATGCTTTGTAGCAATCAAGTGAACATTTCTTGGATCTGAAAAGAACTGGCTCAAGGTGTTCACAGCAAGGCAAATGTCTGGTCTCATGTTCGTCAGGTACACCAATGACCCAATCATCTGACGACACATCGTAGCATCAACCGTCTCTGATGAAGCATCACTTAACAGCTTCAGGTTTGATGGCATAGGTGTGGTCATGTAGTCCATCATCCTAAACCTATTCAGGATCTCTACTGCATATTTCCCTTGTCCACACCTCCATGCCTAGAAAATAGTGCATCGACACATAATAGGAGCATCACTAGTCTTCCGCCTTCAACCTTGAAGCAAAGGTTGGAATCCACTTTACTCTTAGTAAAGCCTAGAGTCATCATTAATATATCCATCCTTCGATCTTCTGCAGTCACTCCCTCTGAAGCGAAGCATCATACTCCCTCTGTCTTCCATACTCTATGCACTAAAACATTCTGTACTGGAGTGACAAGTAGTATCCATCTAGGATCATTGGATACCAAGATCCTCTATTTTGAACTTTTTCAAAAATTTCTTCTCACATCCATCTGTGAGCATGTCATCCTTTATCAACCTTGTAGTTAAGATATTCATCAAGTTCATCATGTATGTGTTTAAACTCTTACTGGCTGCAAATGTCTCTTCATAGTCTAGGCCTTCTTTTCGTGAGAATCCTCATGCTACGAATCTTGCTTTGTATCCCACGATGTTTCTGTCCACTGTATGATGGAGCTACGAACTTCCCTTCACGTATTGATACTGCATCCTAGACATCATTCTTCTTGAACTGGTCTTCCATTTCTTCTTGGTTACTTCTTCATGGCTTGAAGGTTTTGAATCAATGATGTCGTTGTATTCGTCATATTATTCTTCATTTTGGATTGTCGTCACTTGTTCTTCGGAACAAGTCTCATTCTTCTTTGCTTGCAAGCAATTATGTATGTGATCTTTCCTACAAGTCAAATGCATTTGTATGGTTAGAAAATTTTCATAAGGAATATTCATACTGGAAAATTCTTATGCATAATTATATGATCATGCAACTATTTTAGCCAATACAACATCCATCCATATCTCACAGAAACTTTCTAGATGCCTTCCATCTCTACCAGGACAACATTGAGATTGTGCACTAATCCAATATGTCAGCAAAGAGGTTTCATTCTAGATAAGTAGCAATGGAGAGTTGTATAGAACCATGAGCTACTTACCCATCACATGCATATTAGTAGTATACTGTTGTTAATGCAAACATCCTATCATGCATAATACATTAACTGAATATAAACAAATGCATAACAAAAAAATGAAATGACAATTGAATACTTATCTTTATTTGTTTCGTGGGTATACTCCTTCTTGAGTCTTCAGCTTCATCGTCTTCTTCATTCATGATAGCATCGTTTCTTATCCAAATTCTAAGGAGGATAAGAGGTGCTTCAAGAGTTGATTCCTTCATATTCCTCATCGCTTGAGGGATCTTCTTTGTATGATGAGATCTTGATCTTCAATTGCTCCCATCTTCTCTTCTCTTCTTTTGAGTCGAGCTTCTTCTTCTTCTCGAATTCTGTTGAAAGTAATCACTTCCTTCTGGCACACATTCCTTGCATGAATGAATCCCATGATCCTGGGAGGCTATTCAAGGTGGCCATGACCACTTTTGCATTCTTCACTTCTTCTTTTACCACTCCAAGTTGTTCTTGATTTGAGAGACTCTTATGACTACATGGTCTCTGCATTCTGGATCTTCACATTCTTCAACTGGTTTCTCAAGGTCATCTTCTGATGTATGTTCTTCCCTTCAAATAGCTTGGTCAAGGAATCAAACATCTTTGGTGTATTTAAGGAAGACACTTGTAGTACAAGTTGATCCATGACTGAATCAGGAATGATCCTCTTGGGCTTGACCAAGTTCTTCTTGTGTAAGGCTTCTAGCCTCATCTCCCTCTGGAACTGGAACCTCTCTACTCATATAGGTGTCCAATTCATTTCTTCAGGGAGATCATATACTTTCATGCTTGGAAATTTTCAACTTCACCAAGCTTGTCATCAAGCTGATGTAATAGATAACTTTGAAATGATAACCTCAAATGAAAATAGCAAAAGGATTAGATCTTACCGATTTGAGGTGTCCATCTTGGTTCCGAAGCTGGCTAATCTAGGGTTTGTCACAGAAACCCTAATTTTAAAAACTTGGAATATTTCATATCTGATTGGATAGACAGATAGATCTCTTCAAATGGAGCTGTCCAATGTACTCCTTTTCTGAAAATAGTGGAGGGAAGCTCCCGGAACAGGAAGCCCTAATTTTCCAATTTCTTCTGCAGAAATGCCTGTTACTATTTCTATGCTATCTCTGAAATTACTGCTCCTATATGTATGAAATTTCTCACTGAGGTAACCTCTCCTGTCCTTGATCCAACACGACAGGTTTCATCAGAATTGGTTTCAACATTTAGGATTTAGGATCCTTTTCCCAAGGTGACCTGTTACAGGACTATTCAGAACAGCAAAGTTGTATGGCATGACACGTGTCACTGATTCATATTTTGAGTCTGATATTTGTACCAATGAAAGTAAGGTCTGTGTAATTTCTGGAACATCTTTATGAATTCCATTTGGACCTCTGTAGCCCAAAATATTGCAATTCTCCCCAGGTGTCCTGTTTATGGATGAATTCTGGAAGAGGCTGGAACCCTAAATTGGAGGGATCATATCTCCCAGAATATAGCGAATCGGAGGCTGAAATTTGGACAAAGTGTTAATAAATATTTTATCTTCAGCCCCTGCAAGTTTCATATCTTTATCCTTTGTCAATCTCAGAATATAGTGAATGTACCAAAACTTATCAGTTTTAGTATTTAGGGTTTTTCTAGCTCGGGGTCAAACTAGGGTTGACTTTCCTGGAGTTTCACCCAACCAAATTTCTTGATCCAGGTCTCTAAAATTTGGTTTTGATAAGGAGAAAAATTATATGCTGGTATCACTCAAAAATTCCTCTTCTGTATAAATCCCTAATTTCCGCATTGAAAACTGAAAATGCTTGGAATCAAATTCCGTTTCGACAGAAAGATGCACCCTTCAATGGAGAGTCATCCTAGAATACTTTTGCTGATGGATTGTGGAGAGAGACACAAAAATTTAGAAGCCCTAGCTTCTACAGCTACACAATGTCTTCTTCTTAGGTTAGCTCTGATACCATGTTATTTTTTCATGATATAAGCTAGCATTATGATCTTAGGATCTTTTCACTGAGAGAATAACAAGCACAGCAATAAAACATAAGAACATCACAAGAGACAAGAGACACAAAGAGTTTTCCTCGGGGAAACCATAAAGGAGAAAACCCCACAACTTCCTCAGAGATAGAATCAGCACAAAACGAAAAATCAAAAAACAGTAAGATGCACTCCTGACAGCAGCAGTCTCTCTCTCTCTCTCACTGAGAGAGCTTCTCCTCTCTCACTCATGCACTCCAATGAGTGAGGGTGTGTGTTGCAAGTGATAAATAGAGAGGCTCTCACTCTTTATTTATATTCTTCTGTTCACTTGAAGTGCACTCCAACATGTCATCCTCACTTAACAATTACTTACTAGAGCCGACATCTCTAGGAGTGTCTAATAACCCTAGTGCCCCACCACTTGTGGGGAATTTGCCTCCTCCGACCAATAGGAGCGTAACACAATGGTGGGGACTATTTCCCCAACTTACAATGACTCACCTAGGGTCAACTTCACTAGGATAGTCTAATAATCCAAGGGCCCCACAACTGTGGGGACTTTAACCCTTGACCAATAGGAGGGTTACCCACAATGACTTGACATGACTTTCTCATTATAGAAAATTTGCAATCGGAACATCGGGGCATGACATGACTCAAATACATTACAATACATCCCAGAATAAACATCGGGTTACAATACATAAGAAATACGGATGAATACATTTTGAAGTTACAATTACATCAACAACAGCTACTAGTTTCACGCCATTCCAGCTGGTCTATGGACTTGAAGTTTTCTTGCCAATCCAATGTCAGATTCCATATTTACAAATCACCATCGAACTTCTCCCAGATACTTCTGTAGAGGAAGCAATATTTTTGTATTTAAATAACCTTGATGAGACTTGTAGATTTGCTGCCTTGGCTAATGAAACACATAAGAAACGCGTCAAGGCGCAGTACGATAATTCCGTCTAGCCTCATGTTTTCAATGAGGGTGATCTAGTTTTGACTTATGATCAGAGATATGACAAGCTAGGAAAGGGTAAGTTTGAGTCCATGTGGTATAGACCTTTCATTATTTCCAAGGTGTTAGAGAAACGATCCTATGAGTTAGTTGATTATGATGGGATCCCTTTGGGGCAACCTCGCAATGGGTTGTACCTAAAAAGGTACTATTGTTGGAGCAGGGCCCCGCAGCTACAGGAAAAGCTATTATATCGGGACAAGAAATTCAAAGAGAACAGTACCTGAGAGGCCAAGAAGAGAGAGCTCACCCACTGCACTAAAGGCAGCGGTCGAGACGAGAGAGCTCACCCACTGCACTAAAGGAAATGGCCGAGAAGAGAGATCTCAACCACTGCACTTAAGGCATCGATGAAAACAGGAGGGCTCAGCTACCCTCATAAATGGAAAAGGGAGCAATGGGCCGAGGTATTGAAGACAAAGGATAGAAGGGGAGCGATCGAGGAAGTGGTGCCTGTACCCACGATCAGCACCAGGAAGCGTGGAAGACTGTACAGAGATGTGGTGTGACAGAAAGCGGTAGTTCAAAGTACAGATAGGTCGACTGTCATAGTTAGGGTTTATTTTGGGTTACTGTTGGGAAAGGCCCATAGTTTTGTAATGGTGATACCTTTGGGCCACCTATAAAAGCATGTATTTTGTATTGTAAAAGGTTAGTTGTTCATACATTGAGCTATTCAGATAACTAGCTAGCTAGACATTCAGGTAGTCAATTAGTCTGTTAGTTCATAGACAATAAAGCTCTAGTTCTGTATTCAGTCTATAGTCATCTTACTGTAACCAGTAGCCAGCATGAATGTAACAATCCATAGGGATTGAGAGAGAGAGGGAGAGAGGAAGAGTATATTGTAAGAAGGAAATATAAGAAAAGAGAAGAGATCTAGGAGAGAAGGGCTCCCGGCGGTGTGCGCAGAGTTACCTAGAAGATCTTAGCTGCATATGAGGTTGCAGCGGAACTGTGTTTACTCTTCCAAGTTATAATATATAAACCAGTTCTCGCGGACGTAGCTTATACCCTAGAAGTGAACCATGTAAAATCAGTGTGTCGTGCGATTGATTCATGTGATTGTGTTTACTTATTTCTATTTGTCATTCATTACATGAACTTTGCTTATAGTTAATGTATGTATGCTGTCTTTCAGTTACAAGTAGCATAGATATTTACATGCAAGTTGAAAAAATCAAGTATTCTGTGTAAGAGTTTATCAGTACTCGAATCATGATAGTAATAGTTACAATGTTAAGTGACTTACGTGTACAAGTTCAACAGGATTGCGCATAGTCGATGTTAAGCATATTAGACTGTAGAAGTCTAAGTGAGGTTGTTTAACTCAGCTAGTATGCCTAAGGGAGAAGGCCTTTGGACCTTGAGAGTCTCATTGATTCTTACCGTAGAAGAGATTGCAGTAAGTAAGGCGATATCACACCGTCAAAGGAACTACGGTGTGAGATATCGCAGGATCCAAGTTGAGCAAAAGTGATAGTTTGTGCATCATCTTAGGAGATGCAATGCAATAAGAGTCACTTCCCTATCAGGGATAGCGAGTGAGAGAAAGAATGCACCTCGCAGTGAGGCCCAGCTGGATAAGAAGAGACACGAACCACTAGGATGCTACAGAACCTGGTTGAGGACACCTGAGTCTTCGGCCAACCCATAAGATCACTTCGGGTGAGACTTCAGGCCATTCTGTAGTCTGTTGCTGAAAGGGCCAATGAGCTAGGGGTATTGTTGGTACAATAAAGTAAACTCGGGTCTGCCCAGTAGTAACCAACAACTATGCCTAGGTCTTCTTGGATGGTATCTTGTATATATTGATTGACTTTCAGTGTGCTTTCATTATTTTCAAGATGGTTTTGAGTTTTGGTGTCAGCATCTGTTTATACCATGTTTTGGTCATGCAGATGGATTTCTACGGCTTCACTGCTGGTGCTTGCTGCCACACCTTGAATCTAGCCTCGGCTGCTTGGGTTCTCTATTCCCTAGCTGAAGATTTGGTCAGTTCAGGAGTGGTTTTCTTAGATCTTGCTACTAATAACATCACTGAGTATGAAGTAGTCATTGGTCTTCTAACTAAATATACCTCCCAGGATGTCCATGATCTAGTATTTTTTATGGACTCTCAGCTCGTGGTTTGTCATTTAAACCATGTCTACACCATTAGGAACCCGATGCTCCTTTTCCTCTTCTAGAGATTACGTTTGTTAGAAAGATCGTTTGGAACCATTATATATAGGCATATCTCTAGGGAGCACAATGTAGTTGTTGATTCATTGGCTACTTACATCCTAGATTGGCATATTGCTCATTCTTGATGTTAAATAAAACATGGTACATTGTAAATAAACATATAAACACACATAGAACTCATAGAAAATGAATTTTTTCCATTTGAAACGTATAAACACCGTGTAAAAGTCTGTATNCTTTCAGTATACATGTCTCATCCACTAGTGGTTCTCATGATAGCACATCATTGCTTGATCCACCTTGCGCAGTAGCCTGCTGAATCGACCTGGTACTCCCATCATAGATCTATGATATCTAGTTAGGAGGTCATCTATGTTAGCATCTGGGATGTCCAGAGTCAAATTCTCTAGGTTCTCCTCCAGCTCCCCGGTGATATCATCACCTTGTGGCACAAAGAAAGCTCTAGCTCACCTATATAATGAATATGCTCCTCCAGGCCTCACTACTCCAACATTAGCATGAAGACAAACAGGTCTTGTCACTTATCATAAAAAATATAAAACATAAAAACATAAAAACATTTTCCATCTTTAGGTTTTTTTGTTTCTTATCGATGTCACCCCACTTCCCTCTAGGTGGGAGTGGTAGGTATGGATCACCTGTAAAATATGTTCCCGCATAGGCATAGTCCTCGACCATGAGCATCTGATCCCACAACCATCTAAAGAACGCATCACTGAACTTCACTCTACCCCTACCCGCTCTTGTGTGAGCCGTGACCTAGACCCACCTCAACATGCCGGGGTCCCATGCTCTCAGACTTTGAAAAGTCACCTGGGACCTCATCTGGGGGACCTACTCAAAGAAGAAACAAGCTAATATGGAACCAAAGCTGAACTGCTTCAGCTCTCCCTGTCGACATTTAGTCAGTTTATCCTTGAAGATTGGAAGCAATGCTTCTGCCCAATTGAACACCATAGGTTCCATAGCCTCTATGGCATGTAGCATATGTGCCCTGGAAGCCTGATGTACACCCTAGCTCCCTGCCACCCTCTACATGGTGAACATAAAAATCCATAGAGCCCTGTCTGTCACTGTATTGATGGGGATTTTCTTCCCCGATGTGCCTGTACCTGGTGCACAGTGTCGATCTATGAGCTCTCTGGTGGTAATTTCCTCGCCATGGGAACCTATCAATGAGATAGGAGCACCCCATCTCGATAGACCAGTCAGGAAGTCAATGTCCTCTACCTCCACTGTAAGTATATGTGCCCCCACCTCGAAATATTGATGTTCTGGATTCCACATTCTCAGTATGTGTTCTAGTAGTCTCTCGTGGGACACCATGCTTGGTGTACGGAAGAACTTTAAAAGCCCATAGTTTCAGAGTGCGATAATACAAACTAGATTCCTTTCAGCAACAACATCCTCATCATCATGTGTTCTTTCCTTCCATATCACGATATTTTGGAAGCCTAGACCTACCAAAAAAAACAATGGTATGTGTCAATATCATCCTTGAGTCATTGCAAATCAAAAGAATTAGTAAATTTTGTCTATATCATTGGTTTAACTTCTCCACGGCTGGCACCGCCTATGCCCCATTGGAGATAGGCGGTGGCACCTTTTGTCCACCATATTCTTGGCACAGTTCTCGGGTGGTACCGCCTATCCCGTAAGGGGTAGCCGCGGTGCTCGCAAATTGTATTTTAGGGCTCGCCAAATAGGCCTAAAACCCCACCAAATCCCAAAAATAAAATCTATGAAATGAAAGATAATGGTCTTAGCTATTACCTGCAACTGACGAGACTAAAAACAGATAATGGAAACTCCCAGTATCAGCTGTGGAAGATCTGGCTAAAGAAATGCTTCAAGTGCTCTCTGCTAGAGGTAAATAGTGAAATGTTTGATTTTTTACTATTTACTTGCCTTATATAGACATTTTTTGGGTCTGAATTAGTATATTTTTGACATTACATCATGTTCTAGTCAAAATCTATTTGTCATAATCCCTTAATGTTGATTTTGGATGCATTTAACACTTGTTTATGAGTTGTCTGCAGGTTGACTTTAGTAAAATCTTTGGAAAGTTTGTTTATGGATTTTTTGTACTTTCACAAAACAGAAAAGGTCATTGAGCATTTATTATGACACTTTGTCACGCTTGTTAAAATCTAGTATCAAAGTTCCGAGTCTAGTTCAAGTTTCTTTCCAGGCTCGTAAAATACGACATTGTGTAAAAAAAATCATGGAGTTCTCCTTAAACCCTTTTCAGGCTACCTAAATAAGAAAAGATTGTCGAGCGATCTTGTCTTCTTCATGTTCATTAAAGTATTTGAAGAGTCATCCATCCGACGGTAGGTTATCTCTTTCTCAGTTTGGACAGGACTATTTATGAGAAAGGAATGCTCCAGCCAATCATGGCTGGAAGAGTTCTCTAAGGTATGGTTTTATACTTTTTTGGGCCTTAGAGACTAAATCATATGAAAAAGGACCCCCATGAGGTCTTCTTCCGTATTCGTTCAGAATCTCTAAACCATGAATGATACCGAGTTTTCTTTCAGTGGAATCATTAAATTAAACATTGAGAGACCTGATTTGGGAATGAACCCCTCCTCTCTCGAGTTCGGAAAACATATGAGATTGGACTTGTATTTTGACAAGCTATATCGAGTGTTTGTTACCCTCCTTGAACTCATAAAACCAAAAAGAGGCACTCATCGATCAAGATGGGGGAAATGGGAAAGGGAATCATTTTGCAAATAATGGCTGTTGTTTGTTGTTACCTTTGAACATGGCACTTGTATGCACAATCATGTCAGTCAATTGGGTATTTAGCTGAACTCTATGATGATCCACTTTCATGAGTCATTCCAATCCTTTGAGTCTTTCAAAAGAATGCATTGTCCACTGTCGCATTGTGTATCTATCTTGTTTAGTCATGCTTCCAAGTCATTTTGTCATGCCACCCGATGTTCAAAGGGGATCTAAAGAAGTCTTACCTCTATAGTATACACAGCCTTTATGTCAGTATCTTTGACTCATTCATATGGTTACTATTTTCACATCATTCCAGAACCATGTTCTGAGTTTCGTGTCGTCGATGTGGGACTCATCATGGCCCTCCTTCAACAAGACTATTCCCATCGACACCAGCTCATCATCCAGGAAATAGTCTTAGAAAAAATATTTAGTACCTTGAGATCTGTATGCCTTAATGACAAATTCTCTCACTCTTGACATAGGTTCACATCATTGAACTTTGATCGATAGAATCAACTGGGTTTTCAACATCAGGACATCTATTCGCACTCAGTGGATTGTACTAGAGTACCTTGGGAATCATTGACATTAATGGTGATCTCCCTCGCACTTGTTAACGGTTCACATCATTGGCCGGTAATCAAGTGGTTTCTACCATGTTTGACTTCGGATCATTGTAATCACATGGATAGAATCGTACTTTGTGGAAGATGAGACGAAGACCCTGGGCATTTGTTTGAAAGCGCTCATTGCTTTTTCCCCAGTTTGCGATGGAGTTTTGTATATCTAGCATGTATCCACATTTGTATGGTCGTGGATATGCTCAAATTTGCATCTGTATGACATAGATCTACGTTGTATGTCTGTTATCTATGTCCAAGTTTGAGTCCTCTATCACATGGATCTACGTTGTATTCTAGTATCCATGCTTGTTTATTCCACTCATGGATCTGCCTTGTATTGGTATGTAGCTATGAGTTTGGTTACTTGTGTCTATGAGTGAACATACTGATGTACTACAAATTCCTAATTGACTGCATACTCTGATCGAGGCAACATTTTCATCTCCTGGCGATGACTTGTTCTCAAAGCTCTCGTTTATTGTATCACTCTAAGACTCATGCTTTGGGGGGAATCCTATTATACCAAAATCCTGTCACCATCATGTGATAAGACCTTTGACATACCTACTTGCCCTGAATCCCAGCTTCTGGAGTGAATACTAAATGGTTTCTATAAGTCTGTCATAAAAATTCCCAACACCACACATGCCCCTTTGTCCAAGAGCAGTACCCCTGCTCGCACCACCTTTCATCGGTTGTCCACAAGTGGTGCCACTGCCCATTGCCCTTGGTCCATAGGTAGTTATTACCAGAACCGCTCTATCATAGAAGGAGAAACAGGGTACCCTGGTTAAAAATGGAAAAGGAGAAGCTTCTATAGGCTTCTAGATGATAAGCCTCAAGATATCCCTTATCCCTACTATTGTGGGTTGGTTGAGCTCGAGATCCCTCATCCTAGGATCTTAGAGGCCACCTCTCCCACTAATTTATCAACCATCTCTATCCATTAAAGCCCTATAAATATGAGCTCATAGCCATGGTTGAGGGGAGAACATTGAAGGTATTGTTATGCTGTTGGACCGATTCTTGGCCCAATATCATTTGGAGAGAGCATAGAGAACTAGAGCCAGAGCTTTTGGGGATGAAGATCTGGTTTCATGGAGATGCATGTCAACACTAAGGCTTGGTTGTAAACTTCTTCATATTTCTAATGCAAGTTGATTTTATGTCCCATATATATATTGTTGATGTTTGATTTAAAATACATATAGCTATATTCCTTAGTCACTAGCATAGATTAGTAGATCATATTTTGGTTTCTTTGATCTGTTTCGTGTTGAAATATTTTGCAAGTCCACAGGTGAACTATCAAAGCCTTGTATTCCAGATATCTATAGTGTCTAGGGAGAGTTATCAACCTCTATGATCTATTTGTTCTAGATCTGAACCATTCAGACCAACGAAACACCTTGCTGTCCACAGGAGGTGAAATATTCCGATCAACAGGGTTCTCCCAGGTCCAATGTGTGGACTATCATGAGACCTTTGCACCAGTGGAAAATATGGACTCGATCTGCCTAGTTTTGGCCATGGAGGCATCCAAGAACTGGGAGGTGCATAATATGGATTTCAAGAGTGCCTTTCTACATGGAGACCTTCATGAGGATATATACATGAAGAAGCCCAAGGGCTACATTTCAGATCCTTCTTTGGTTTGCAAATTGTAGAAGTGATTATACGAGTTGAAACATGCCCCAAGATCATGGTATGCCAAGATGGATTCCTTTCTTCTTTCAGAAAACTTCCAAAGGTGTAAATCAGATATGAATGTGTATCTATAGAAGTATAGTGGTAATTTACTTATCATTGTTTTATATTTTTATGATATTTTTATTACAGGAAGCAAACTTGCTTCCCTTACCTTCATAAAAACTGCCCTTCATGATGCATTTGAGATGAGCGATTTGGGGCTCTTGAAGCAATTTTCGGGGATTGAAATCTCCCAAGAATTTGATAGGATAATGGTAAATTAGTATAAATACACTTTAGACCTGTTAATTAAGTTTAAAATGGCTGAATGCAAGGCTTCCCCATCCCCTTTCCTCTCAAGGATTGGCCTTGAAGAAGGAAAAAACACTCCACCCATGGATTGCACTATCTACTGCCAAATGATTGGTAGATTGCTTTACCTGACACATTCATGGCCTCATATTTGTTATGCCATGAATGTTGTAACAAGATACATGCAGAAGCCTCATGATATTCATTGGAAGGAATCCAAGAGGATCCTTCAGTACATTCAGGGCACAAGATCCTATGACATTCACTATGCTGCAGATTCTGAGCTAGAGTTGGTTCGTTATACAGATTCAGATTGGGTAGGGGATTCCATAGATCAAAATTCCACTTTTGGGTATGTATTCATTTTTGGTGGTAGAATCTTTTTCTGGTCTAGCAAAAGGTAGGATTCCATTGCATTGTCTTCAACAGAGGTCGAGTATAGGGGAGTAGTGAATGATTGCATCCAAGTTGTTTGGTTGCAAGGAATTATTTCAGAGTTTGAGATTTGTATTACTTTGTCCACAGTCATATTTTGTGACAATCAAAGTTCTATTAAGATCTCCACAGATCCAGTTACCAGGAAGAAGACCAAACATGTTGAGATACACATGCACTACATCAGGGAGCTGGTGCATGACAAGACCATTGTTCTGCAATACTTCCCTACAGATGAATAGATTGTAGACATATTCACCAAGATATTTTCTGAGAAAAAATTCACTTACCTCTGTTCATTGTTGGGGGTGAGTTCATCAGGGTGATCAATTACTTCTTCAATGTGCAGCTTGAGGGGGGGTTTTGTTCCCACTAGGTTTTCCCTCTTTCCTCACTTAGATTTATTTTGAGCATTGTTAGAGTTACATTTTTGTACATGGTGACCTATGGCCTTTTTTGTTGAGGCCATAGTATTTCATGCATTTTATTTTTACTTCTCCTAAGTATAGCTTAAGGGGTGGTGTTGGAGTCATTTACCCAACTTACACACTTTATTTGGTCAATTTTGGCCTAATTGCACACTATCCTAGGTTTAATTGACTTAATTGGCATCATATGAGCACTCCATGACATCATCATGAGCACACCCACACCTTCCTTAAATCAAGGAGGCCAACTAAGCCTTCTCTTTCAATCGGGGAGGCAAATTGGGCTTCCTCCTTCAAACAAGGAGCAATTATGGGGTGATCTAAGTGTCATAAGTGCCCCTAATTGCTAACTGATTATTGTTTCACCTAAAAATCAAATAAGCTAAGTTATAAAGGTGCTTGGATCATGAAATTATCTATTTTGGGCTTATTGGGATGAACTGGAGTGAACTAATTCACCTCCAACTGCCTCTGTTGACCAGTATCACTTCAGTTAACTTCATCGGAGCTACTTGGAGTTAGTGATGCGCTACCACCTACTATTTGGCATGCAGTGACATGTGTCTAAGTTACATTCAGTTAGACTCAGTCATATATTGCACTTCAATTCAGTTAGGACTCAGTGTGAGTCAGTCATGGCTAGATTAGTGGTTAACTAAGTGTGTCTAGTGTTTCTAACATTTAGTTAAGCTACACCCATCCATGTAATTCGAATGACCTCCTAGTGAATTTGAATTGGCTTGGTATTCATGCATTATGTGTGACATTGTATTGTATTACTCATTCCATTATTGATTATACAGAGTTGCAACATCCTATTGTAGTATTGTTACATCATTTCATGTCTAATTTGTGTTGAATCTCTTGTGAGTATGTGCTTTGTCTCAAGGTTTTTGTGACATAATTAATACTTTCACACCCTTTGTTGTTCAGGAAAACACACCCTTATAATCTAGGGTCTCTGGGGTTACCAAAGTACTAAATAAACTTGCAGACAATCAACCATTTCAAAATTTGATAGAGAAATATGAATAAATTAGGCATACCTTATTTATGACGGTCAATCCTAGCTTTCTTCTTCACTTCAAATTGCTTCCACAACTTCCAAGGAATCTCCAACACCTGCAAAGAGCAATACCTTTCCTACAATATCTTATATATTATATAAATGGTTAATGAGATAACATGTTTATAATGAACTAATAAGACAATTCATAAATCACAATATATAAGATTGCAAAGACACAATATTGGAAAAAGGACTCTCTTTATTGATAAATAAGTGAGGTAAGATTAAAACCAACATATGAGACAAGTGCTCCTCTGCTATCCAAGGGAACTGAGTTTTGCTTCTCCAATATATCTAAAGGAAAACCACCAGCATAACTTTGCTCTATAATTCTTGATTGATCATCCTCAAACCTTGCCCTTTATTTATACATAAGGAAAGATAGAGGTTATGAAGGTTGAGATGGTTGGGGAAGTTGGGATAGTTATGATTAAGGGCCCAACTATCCTCGACTAATCGTGTTTATATTTTTTAATTTTGGATTAAGGCATACGCGACTATCAATACCGAAAGGTCACATATGATACACAACTTTCATAAAGGCCACCCACGGATTTCAACCTTGATCATATATACGCAAACTACAATGCTAATAGTTGTGTATGATATGTGGTTTGCAATGGTAATAGTCATGTATTCACCTCAATGGCCATACAAAAAAATAGTTCAGGTTGGTAGGAGGATGATGCATCAAAGGTCATGCCCATATATAGTTTTTTGGCCACTTCTATCAATATTGTCCTTTTGTGTAGTTACACATTGAGTGTCAATACTCAGATGGAGAAGTTCCATTTTACATTATAATGGATTCCCCCTAATGTGTGAGGTTAGAGGGAATCAATGGCTGAAATACATTGCAATATTTAATAATGGATAACTCAGTTACCAAGGTAGCAGGGAGTTACCTGAAATAAATACACATCAAAGTCATATGCAAAATCATATCTGAGGATGCCACGTTCAATAAAGTTGAGCACTATATCCTTTAGAATATTTGATTAATCATATGATATGGGTAACAAGACCATGTATATTACAGAGTTGGATCGAAGCCACAATATACAATGATGAGTCTTCAAAATCTGGAAGCAGTGTAGTTGAACATAACACAATCTTGCGCAACTTAGGTTATAGAGATTGAACCAAAGGTCTTCGTCCAAATACAAAGGAACCAATACAATCCCTACCATGTGAATAAATGATCTGAAGTCGAACATGGAAGGAACTCAATAGAATGTCGGTAAATGAGTGATGCTGACAACTGAAGCAAAGAAGTTCACTAATAATGGTAGTGAATCCCAAGGTACCATCATCAAAACTCTAGGTATTCTTCTTCAGGAGATGCTGATGAGAAATGGTGATGTGAGGAGGAAGGAAATGAATCCTTCAACATATCACAAAAGTGACTAGGAAACTATATGTGGGAAGGTAGACACAAGTAATTCTCGAAGAGGTTAATGATGTGAATCGGGATAATGATCATATGAAGGTATAGATCCTTGAACAATGAGAATGATACAGAGATGACCCAAGGAATATTTTGACTTAAATATATGACAACTAGACTTATATGTCATGTAGGAGACATGATCAAAATCCCCATGTATAAAGGAAAAGTGGAGGAGTAAAAAATCGAAGTTATAGTTGAGCTGAAAGTGTAAACTGAGACATGAGTATCGGAAAGTTCAGAGAGTGGTTTTTTCAAGGATGACATGTTGCCATTTTTTATAACCCAAAGAGAGTAATTATTCCTTACCTTTCCTATTAAATTTTAACGAGTCCAGGAAAGTAAAATCAAGTCTCTATTCATTGTTTTACAAGCTTGAAGAGGGAAGAGAATAATTCTTGATATTCACTTATTCATGGATTTTACGGGCCCGAACTAGTACATGCTCATTTTTGTTTTCATATTTTGAGAATGTTAAAAATATGAAGAAGAATTTAGGGGGGTGATTTTTCATACAATTTAGTCTCTTGACACCAGAAAATTATAAAACAATCCACAAAAGAACTCTCTTAGCTCTTGGAGGACTAAGGTATACCTTTTTTGTACTTAGTTGGCAAAGTCCAAAAAAGGGGTAAACTAAAACCAGACTTACGCACCTTCATAAGCAAAAGATAGTATAAGTCTAATGAGTGTGAAGGAATGCAAGATCACTTAGAAATATCCATTTGATTAAGAGAAATGGGGCTTACAACAGTAAAATCAATGCTTTTTTCTTTAGGTTTTGCAAGCATGACAAAGACATAAAGTACACTTGGAATCGTTTTTCATGTTTAGGTCTAGAGCATGAAAAAGAGAAAACTAAGCTCATACCAGGTGTTCCTTTTCCGTAAGTTTAGTCCTTTATGTCCAAAAAAGCGATAAACCTACACATGAAGATACTCTTCTCAATTCCTTAGAAAAGAGAGTATTCCTTTTTTCCTAAGTAATCCACAAGGCCGGAAAAAGGGGTAAACTTATACCTATGTGGATGATCGTTCACTTATTCTTAATGAGTCTGAACGAACAAGTTTACTTGGTAGTCTAGTATACTTTAAGGAGTTAGATCAGGCCCTAAAGAAAACTCCATAAGTGTGAGGATCCTTATAAATAGGGATATCTTGTAAAAAGATGCAAAATGAGGCTCATTTCGTCATGAAAAAATAGCTAAGAAGGCTCCCGCAAACCTAACACAACTACGACATGGGTACCAGAAATACAATAGTGTTCTAAACTAGGGTACCCATGAGAAGGAGGCCCTATCCATGGAGGAACAATGATGTATACGAGGTAAAAGTGATTTGACACCATAGTCCATGGATGAAAAAGTGATCCTAGGGTTTAATGACGGATAAGGTATAAGTTCAATGTCAGCAATGATGGCCAAATCCTACCCTATATGCGACAAAAAACAACTTTTTAATGATCCTGGACCTATTGCAGTTAGAAAAAATCCATGGTTATTAGTCCATACATTAAAAATTGATTTTAAACTATAGACAATGGGTCAAAAAATTGAATTTTTTGCTATAAATAGTTTAAAAACCCAAAATAGACATACCATTTGGAAAATTACTAAAATTGGCAAGTTTTACCTCCCAAATTTAGTTGATCACCGAGGAGAAACCGCTGGACCAAATGCAATTCTATGAGTTGCAGGTTGGTTATCTCTCCTTTCTCCTTCTCTCTATCCTTTCAATTTTTTATTTTAGTGAAAAAGATTATAGTTTTGTGCATGCCCTAGGAAGCTAACGCAGCATACACAGGTTTTATTTATAGCAGTCACGTATACTCATTTTATACATGAGTTCCTGCACTACAACCCGCGTATGACCCGCATTGTGCTGAAAGCACAATCGCGTATGCTGCACGACTTAGAAAAAAAATTTAAATAGCCAAAATCAAAAGAAGTTGATGGGTACTAATGATTGAAAGTGTTCATTGGGCAGGTACAAAATGGTTTTGGAGTGGAGAGAGAGAGAACGTGAGGATATGGATCAATATTCAATGTGGGATGCCTCGACTTTGCAAGCATTGCAATAGTGTGGCTTGCTGAAATTCTTCTGCACATCCAACATGAGGGCCAATTTCTGCACAATGTCTGTCTATTAGAGACTCTTATCAATTTTTGGGACCATGACCTTGGTTTATTGGATCTATAGGGAGAGACATTGGAAATTACAGTAGAAGACATTTATTTCATTACATGGATTTCTCATAGAGGCATGCCCGTAAACCTTGAGGGCACTGGTAGGGATGGTGACCCCATGAGTGTGCAAGATTACATTGATACTTACTGTCCACCAGGTACACAGAAAAAGGGTAGATGTGTCCCAATCTCACAAATAACAAGCATTCCATCTTTACAGATGTTGGTAAGCACAGTGGCAAGGATTGTTGGTTCTTCTACATTATACTTGGCCACTTGGACTCATATGTGAGTTGCAGTGAAATGCATGCAAGGTACAATGTTCAATTGGTGCTCGGGTATGATCCTAATAATGAAAAAAAAAATCTAATTGCAAGAAGGGACAAAGGAAGAACTTTGGTTATGCAAACATTTTGGTGTCATTCTTCTTCTTAAAGAGTTCCTGATCTCAGCCCTACAATACCATTTCCAACACTTTCCCCCCACTATCCTAGACTTACTATATTGGGAGAGATATTTCTCCATTAAGGTGGCGGAGATGGGGTCCAAAGCAGGTATGCCCTGATGGGAATCCTAGAAAATTTGTGCGGCTCATACTAGGTGGGAATGAGAGCATGCTACAGGTTATCAAGGGGAAGCTGGAAAGGCTAACCCAAGGTGTCCCTACACTACGGATAGTGCATATCCCTATTATCATGCAAGAGTTTGTAGTGTGGGTTCCATCGAACTACATACGCCTTCTTAGAAGGGTAGCAATGGTCATTCTTCATTGTACGGAGGCAATAGAGGCAAACACAGCTGAGGATGCTAAGGAACAAGTCTAGGCTTAGAAATATATGGATGATGATTCTATTTTTTTATATTGATACAGTTGTGATAGTATCTACAGATCAAAAACTTGATATATCTATGGACATATATATATATTTCTAGTTATTTACATGTGCTTCAAGTGCATCTGTTATATTTATTTTACAAAGTGTGTGTTAAGTGCTAGTCTAATATGTAATTTTCATTAGCATCAGTAATTTTATTCTCATTTCTTGAAATGTTATTAAATGAAATATATTCAAAGTTTATTTCAATTAATATTACATGCAAAAACTGACGTAGCAAAGTAGGGTTTCATACCTGATTATCACCATTGAGTTAGGAAACCACAAGTTGAGAGTCAATTCTGACCTCCAAATAGCTAATTCCATGCAGTGTAGCATCCCATAACAACTCAATAACTTCCTTGTACTCAGCCACGTTATTAGTAGCATGACCTAAGCAAGTGCCACCAGAGGAAACTAGTTGTCACGAGGGTGAATAGATGACCCAAGCGGCTGAAACCATGTTACAAGTATGGAGGCTAGCACCAACAACAAAACCTATGGACCACTTAGATAACATCCATAAAAACCAACATATTATATAAGAAACACTAACTAGCTAACTATTGTACATAAAAATACATACAATAAAAATACAAGAACAATCACCATGCCTAAGCGTAGTACTTCTTCAGGTAGAACCCATTTCTAGGCTCCAACAACTTATTTCCATCATAATTAGTTAACTCATAAGCTCTCATTTTCAACACTTTTGACACTTCATAGGGACCTAACCACATAGACTTGAATTTTCCTTCCCCTAGGGGCTCCTTGTCTTGATTCCAGAGAAAAACAAGTTCCCCTCCAGAGAAAAATATCAGCTTAACTGCTTTGTAATATTGGTTCTTTACCCTATTCTTGTGAGTCTCGTTTGTCATCAACACATCTCTGTGCCGTTCAACCATATTTTCTAAGTGGAGCAAATGTTCTTCTATTTCCATAGTGTCAGGAAGTACAAGGATAGCTATCTTAAGAGATGGAATATCACATTCGACCGATGTGATTGCTTCCACCTCATGAACGAGCTAGATAGGTGATAAAAAATAACATTCTTGAAGTTAGTCTGGTACACCCAAAGTGCAAGATATAGCATGATGTTCCAATTTGACCGACTTATGTTAATGGTACGCTTTAGAATGGTTTTTAAGGTTTTGTTAACTGCCTCTACTTGTCCATTCTCTTGAGGGTAGAAGGAATATGAATGATCTTTCCTAAACCCTAGCATAGTAGTTATCTCAATCATCATACTATTCTGGAAGTGACTGCCATGGTCAGTGACAATCTGCTTTGGTATACCAAAATGATTAATGATTTGGTTAAATACAAGTAAGTTGTCGTTTCATCGTCTGATTTAAAGGTAGCAATTTCCTTTTCCCACTTTGTGAAGTAGTCTACATCGACAATGATGTATTTGTGCCCCTGAGTAGAAACTGGGTTTCTCATCATGTAATCCACCCCCCACTTAGTGAACTCTCCCTCCACAATGATGGGAAACAATGGAGCAGGATGCAACCGCATTTTTCTGGTATAGAGCTGACACGGATGAGAACACTTCACCGCTTCCACACAATATTTGAATATCATGGGCTAGAAATAAACAACACATAAAATTTTTTGGGTCATTGCTAACCCAGATAAATGACCCCCACATGCTTCGCTATGAGAATCATTTAGGACCTTCTTATCCTCCTCGTGGGTGAGGCATCGATGCAAAATTGAATCTACCCCTCTTTGATACAAAGTATCACCGATGATCAGGTAGTTTTTCGCATTCACACGCAATTTACATCACTCTTCCTGCGAGAAGGACACGGGACATTTCAAATTCTATACATATATAAGGATATCTCTGTACCAGGGATCAAAGGTGGAAATCAGAAAGATATACTCATCTAGGAATGAGTCATCCTCCACCACTACATTCTCTTCCGTGGGAAATTCTTAGATTAGCTTTGCAAAAACTAATGATTTTTTGGATTTAGAAGATTGGAAATCCAAGTCAAACTCTTGGAAAATGACTATCCACTTGTTGAATTTTCCCCTGATTATGTGTCGAGACAAAACATACTAAAAAGGATTTACATCTGCCACCGTTGTGGTTGTCCTTAGTAAAATGTAGTGATGCAGACTCTGAACAACATAGACATCTGCTAATGCTAATTTCTTGACATGGGAGTACCTTAGTTTTGGACCAGCTAATGCACGACTGAGATAATAGACAACATGCTCTTAGAGCTTGTCATCCTCCTTGACTAATACTACCCCTATAGTCGACTCTAATGCAACCAGATACAATATTGAGAGTAATCTGGTCAACGTAATAAAGGAGCCGAAAACAAAGCCTTTTTTAACGCCTCGAATGCGAGCTATGTGGTTTCATCCCATAGAAATGGGGCATCCTTCTTAATAAAGAACATGAAACCCTTAGTTATATTCACATAATTGACTATAAAATGCCGAAGTAAATTATATTTCCCTTGCAGGCTCTGAAGTTTCCTAGTGGAACGAGGAGGTAGATTTACAATAGCCTAAACTTTCAAAGGATCCACTGGTATTTCTCTATTTGATACAATAAACCCTAGTATCCTCCCCGACTCGACACATAAAACACACTTGTGGGGATTCAAGCATATCTTATACTGTCTACATCATTCAAAAATCATGTGAAGGTGATATGGATGGTCCCTCCTCTTACAAGAATGGGCATGTAGATCATCCAAGTACAGGTCGATAATATTCTTGCTGTCGTTGAAGGAAAAGTTAATTTTCCATTGAAAGATAGCCCTGGAAATTTTCAAATCGAAGGGAATTTTCTTGTACGCGAAGGTACCCCAAGGACAAATAAAATTCGTTTTATGCTGGTCTTCTGGCTTGATTTGGATTTGATTATACCCGAAAAATCCATCGATAAAGGAAAATACTTCTCTGCTCACACAAACATCAATGATCTAATCAATGAAGGGCGTGGGATAGTTGTCCTTGGGACATGCTTTACTTAGGTAACGGAAATCATTGCACACATGTATGGTCCCTTGTTTTTTTATCAATGGGAACAGGGTTGGATACCCATTCCATCAGATAAATTGGGTAAATAAACCCTGCTTTCAACAACTTCCCCACCTCAACCTTGATAGTTGCCTCTTTTCATGGATTTATAGGTAGAATATTTTGTTGAACATGTTTATCATTGGGGTATGTACGGATTTCATGTTCTACAATAAATGGATCTATGCCTGGAATCTCCTCATATGACCAAGAAAATATGTGTTGAAATTCCTTAAATAAGGAAGTATATATGGCAATCTCCTTTGGAGAGAAGTTTGCACCAATATGCACATTTTCTATGACGTTAGGGTTTGCAGAGATGTTGATTGGAATGGTAATATAGATATTTTCCATATTCCCCTCAGGAAATATTCCCTCCTTTCATAAAGGATTAATCAGAAAATAAACATGCTCTGCCAATCTCACATGGAACTCTTGGTTCTCAATTCTGCTCAATTCTAGAAGAATGTAGGACTTATGGTGAAGGTATTCACAAATATTATCTCTCCTACTCATATCTTCCAAAATGGCTTCATCTAAAGTCAAAACCATGTCTGAGCAGTCGTATGAATATAAAGAGTTCTCTACCCAGGTGGGTAGATATGCTTCTTCCGACTCCTCTGATAATGTATAAGGAGTCATGATAGAATTAGCAGTGGTATTAAAAATAGCTTGATAATATACTTACACTGCAGATAAGGGAACTTGAGGCTTGTTGGAGGAGCTATTCGGTGAACTGACTAGTTGAATAGCCGACTAATTGGATATTAGGTCGGCTGCATAAGGTCATGTCGGTTGACCAAACCAATAGGTAGCTATATGTAACCATTTGTAAATCATATATATTAGGCTGTTGAGCCAAATGAGAACTCGGTTCAGTTCTGTGTATGTATGGACCCTCATGTTATAATATAATCTATTATTCCCTTATCTATGTTCTTGTCTCTTGTGTCTGTTATGTCTATATGATTCCATGTGTATTATTGGTAACCCTCTATGATATGTGAGATTACAACATTGGTTCCGTTGTCGATAATACATATACGAACGTAATGACTATAAGTAGACGATATCAGACCAGGAGATTAAGAACTGGTGGGAGTGTAAGATAGCAAATTATTTGTAGAACTACGCAAGGAGAAATAGATTAACCATTGCTCAGGTGAAGGAGGAATTCTTCATTGAAACACATGAGAAGTTTGTAGAATCGGTACCCCATCTTTTGAAAAAAATTATGGATGGAAAATACGGAAGCAACTAAGGACCAAGAGCTTCTAGAGAAACTTATTCGAGGGGGATGAACAAACCTATCAGAGTGGTTTGAAAAGATCGCAGACGAATTCTGCAAGGAACAAGCTGTAGAAGAAAGAATTTCAGTCGAAAGCATTCAGAAAATATTTTATATAGACCTTACCAAGCAATTCCTTTGCTCCTTACTGACCCTGTTGTTCAAATTCCTAATAGAAAAGGGAGTGGGCCATATCATAGAATGTCGTCTGTCACTACATGAACCACCACCAAATTCTAACTGGGCGGAGAAACAGAAAAAGTGGGAAAAATTCATTGTCGAAAGGGAGTAGGAGTACTTCCTAAGCAAATAAACAGAACTATCTGAGCTTTCTAAAACGTTGGGTAGGCTATGGGGGAGGTAGCTAGGCATATGTCCATGTAAATTGAAGAGGATTCTAGTCAAATAATGAAGATACCATCACCAACAATTAAAAGTCAACCTAAAAAGGAAATCGAACGAACAGTGACACACAAAGGTACGACAGATTTATAGAAACTAGAAAGAGAGAAGAGGCTGAAAAGAAGGGGAGAGAGAAGAGAATAGGCTATATCACTACAAAGAGGGATGAATACTAGGGTGATAGACTAGGAAAGAAATCCTCCAGAGTCAGGTCATGACTAACAGGAAGAAGGTGTGGATGAAGAAGCATCACCCATGGAAGAGGACTTGTGGATAGAGCAGCGTGAATCTCTCCAAATAGAAATTCCCCAAGAGATAATACCTCTGTCTCCAACGAATTTGAGTACCAGGATATAAGCCATTGTCAAAGAATACCTAATACTAAGAGCTGGTGAGTTTGGTATATGGATTCGACTAGACGACGAGGTAAACGATGATAATCATTGAGTGATCCATCGACTGGAGGAAGGAAACTACGTAAAACTTCAGGTGTACCCTTCCAACCGAAGTATCCACTTACTTTACCTGACATATGAAGGAGAACCCCATTTCTAAACAAAGCTTTGCAAAATACAGAACAGTCAAACCTGCAAAGAAATCAATGCAGTTGGACATCAATAGGAGAAGTCGACCTGAATCGACTGCTTGTCGAAAAAGAAACAACAAACAAAATGACCGACGGGAATGAAATTTCTGTCAACAATAGCTCTGCACAACCATAAAAACAAAACATCCCACTACCCCCACCACCGCCCTCACCAGTGCCACCTCCTAGAGGAGACAATGACAATGATATTGACATGGGTCACAGATCAGAACATATCCATCTATACGAAGGTGATGAAGATCCTAGATGACATTGGTTCATTTGTGAGTCAATATGGGAGGAAAACCAAGTTATGGTTGAAGAACAAAAGATGGCACAGTTTGTCGGTGCCTTGAGGAAAAGGGAACTAACATGGTACATGACCTATATTGAGAAAACTCCCCAAGCATCTAATGTAGAAATTAAGGCACAATTCTTGTCTTTCTTTAAAACTCCAGACGCAAAACATCTGGCAGCCAAAAAGCTGAAAACAACATCTCAGAAGCCAGCAAATTCTGTCCGGGAATATGACGAACAATGGAAATGCCTCCTCAGCCAACTAGACTATGTATTTAATGAACAACTATTAATTCAGTGGTTTCTTGCAGGTCTATCACAAAAAAAATGATGGGACATAATCTTGGAGACGTTTAAAATGTATGAAGACACACTTACCAAAGCTCTACAAGTAGATATGGACAAAGATTTCCCAGCATATCCCATGGATACTAGACTGAAAGAATAGCTAGAAATCATGTAGAAATCATTGAAAGAGTAGAACCTCAAGAATCAGGATGTCTGGTGCACAAAATACTCCATGGCCAGACACACTAAAGATAACTGTCGGAAAGACATAAGTTGAAAGGACGTTCAATTTGTTCAGAAAAAATGCTTTTGTGACGTCTGCCAAGAACATGGAGAACACACAATGAAATATTTCCCATAAAACATGAAAAATGGAAAAGCATCTTGGTGTGCAATTAGTGAAGTAAAAAGTCATGCAATGGTCAACTGCCACTTAAATTTAAAGAACCGACAAAACTACCAAGCACTTTACCAGTGAAGAAATGATCAACACAAGACAAATAATCAAATATTTCAAGGTCATCTATATGAGCGTCGGTTCGACAACCGTCATGGAGGATATGGTGGTCGAGGATGATTTTCTAGAAATCGTGACAATTGACCACGTCGGCCCATCCAATGCTTTACATGCTACAAAGAAGGCCATCGATATGCAGACTGTCCATACAAGGATAGCACCAATTTAAAGTTTTGTACTAGATGTGGTGTAGGTGATCACTCATTAGAGGATTGTCCCACCATGCTCGACAAAATCAATAAAAAGAAAAATTTTAATGTCTTTTCATGTGTTCAAAAACATGATGTAATCAATACAAAGAACCTGCATATAGTAACCTGACAAGGGACAAAATTTGGGAATGATAATCCACGTATAAGTAAAATCAAAGAAAAGAATGATTATCCTAACCCAACTAAACAAAAACCATTATATAACGACGCAACGAATATATTTAAATAATTTTCTAGATAGGAAGAAGCTGATGACAGTCGACAAAACACAATTAAAGAATTAATACATTTAGTACAGGATGATGAAGTGGTATCTCAATTCATTGACTTGTTGTATAATATGAAGAATAATAATAATACAGAAAAGCAAACAAAAAACATATGCAGTCTAAACCAAAAAGACAAAAATGATTCCGACCCACTTGTCGACCTAGAAATTGAAGGATATCATGTTCGACAAGTAGTGCTCAACTTTGGTTCACAAGTAAATATTATGACTTGTGACACTTGGGAATAGTTGGGTATACCTTGACTATATGAGTTAGGAATATACCTCAAGTTAGCCAACTAAGGTCTGATCAAACCCACCGGAGTTTGGAGAAATGTCGATACGACAATAAAAGGAATATCGACCAAAGACGACTTTGAAATTATTGACCCTAAGGAAGGATCCAACTCCTTCCCATCTCTAGTAGGTCGGCCTTGGGGAATAAAAATGAAAGTATCAATATCACTAGACAAAGAAAGAATAAAACTAAAAGGGAATGGACAGAAATTCATAGTACCTATCCATCCTTCCCAAGGGGAAGCATGGATAGAACACATTGATGAAGAAGTCGACATCAGACAACTATATCAAATACAAAAGAATGAAGAGTACATAGAACCCAACATCTATGGTGAGCATCATTTAGGAAATAAAGATTCAGTAGGATATAATTTAGACGCAGAATTATATGATTGGGAAGTCAAAAACTATGAGACCCAAGCAAGAGGTTGTTGGACCATTTAGGAAGTACAGAAGAAACCAGTCCAACAATGTTTTTCATTCTCCATCATCCCAAAAATATTTGAAAAGAAAAGTAGGGAATATCCTACGTTAAACCCAACAAATGTAAGTATCAGATAGATCCCAAGGTATAAAGAAAGGGAATCCCCAGTTATGCGTATAGAACAAGTATCTAAAAACATAGGTGAACATGGCCAACTACAAAGCTTGGTAGAAACCTTTACAAAACAAGCTGCATGATGGTGGGATACCCATCAATTAATATTGCATACATGGAAAAAAAATTCGACTTACTTTATAGAAAGATTCGGAGGAAAGAAGCTAACCAAACAGGTGCAAATACCTATGTTCATCCAAGGGAAAGGCTCAAAGGAACACATAAGAACATGCGAAAGATAATGAACAAGACTTTGGTATAAAGATGAATGTACATGGCCACACCTATTTCCCTCGATGTTAGCCGACTTACCAAACAAATGGTATAAAATGGAGGAAGCACAGGGAAAAACATTTCAATGGCATGAACTTAGAGAGAACTTCATCAAAGACTTCAGTTTTATTCCGCATAATGAAAAGTTAGTCGAAACTGCAAAACAAATAAAATCATTTATAGAACAGACTGGGAACAACACTCTGATACAAAACTATGATCGGCCGACAATACCATGTAATAACATATAAACCAAAATAATACCACAGTCGACAAGACTGCAAATGGAAAATAAAAATCTGGAAGGGAAAAGTTTTCGATGGAAATCATATCACTCAG
The DNA here is from genome assembly GCA_001517045.1 of Pseudotsuga menziesii. Classification (NCBI taxonomy): domain Eukaryota; kingdom Viridiplantae; phylum Streptophyta; class Pinopsida; order Pinales; family Pinaceae; genus Pseudotsuga; species Pseudotsuga menziesii. Next base: position 192,801 of record LPNX010127043.1, read on the forward strand.
AAACAACAAAACCAATTCGCACAGTACTTAAATTCGATACAGCTGACAAAGAAGATACGACCAAATGACCGTAACAGACTTTCCTGCTACATTCTCACAATTTAAATAATGGATTCGATCAATCAATGAAGCTAAAGCACAAGAATGGTTGGATGACAAAGTTAAAAATAAATAGTTTGACATATCAAATGATGATCGACCAAAAATGGAAAAAATAAGTGATTACCGGAGCGAAGAACAAATGATCTAAATAGTAAAACTACTGAAAGAATTATAGGATGTATTCGATAGACACTACAAAGATCTCAAAGGACTAGTCCATGAAATGGGTGAGATGAAGATCGACATCAAACCTGATGCTCGACCTATAAAGAAGAGGCCATACAAATTAGCACATAAATACAAAGAGATAGTCAAGAAAGAGATCGACAATATGCTTGCAGGAGGAATCATCTACCCTATTGACCAATTGAAATGGGAAATCCCAATGGTCATGCAACCAAAAACACACAACCCGACGAAACTAAGGATCTATTTCAACTTGAGAGAACTAAACAAAGTCACCCTAACAGACCCATTTCCAACACCATATGCAGATGAAATATTAAATGAATTTGCAGGACATGAATGTTACTCATTTACAGATGGATTCTCAGGGTACAACCAAGTACCAATAGCCAAAGAAGACCAGAAAAAGACAACATTCGTATGTGAATTCGGCTCATTTTCCTACAGAGTTATTCCTTTTGGTCTCAAAAACGCACCTACAGTATTTTCGAGAATTGTTGTCAAAACATTTCAAGAATATATCTACAAAATAATGGCAGTATCTTTCAATGATTGGATGATATAATCTATGCTAAAATATCACTACAAATGGCTAAGGCTCATGTTGGAATGATGCCAACAAATCCAGCTATCTCTGAACATAAGGAAATGCATATTCCTAACTCCTATAGGGATACTATTATGGATTATTGTATGCAAAGAAGGCATCAAGGTCGACTTTGCAAAGATAAATATTATCCTCGACTTGAAACCACCAATAAACCCAAAACAAGTCAGGGTACTACTCGGACACAAAGGATATTATAGGAAATTTATGAGAAACTACTCAGATATGACCTATCCACTAGAAGAAATATTAAGAGAATATCAAGAGTTCGACTGGACAGATGAATGTAACATATCATTTGAAACACTAAAAAGGAAACTAGTAGAGGCACCTATCCTCAAGTTCCCAAATTGGTCGATCAAATTTCACGTACATATCGATGCATCAGGCCTAGTAATAGGCGCAATCTTAACACAACCAGGGGATGATGGAATGGATTACTCTATATTTTATAACAGCATAAAACTAAACAAGGCAGAAAGAAACTATTCGACAACAGAGAGAGAAGCATTAGGAATGGTATTTGCACTACAGAAGTACTGACATTACCTACTAGCCAACCCTTTCATCTTCTATACTGACCACCAAGCATTGAAATACCTTGTAAAAAAACCTTTACACCATGGGAGGATTTGCCGATGGCTACTACTATTCCAAGAATTTGAATTCAAAGTCGTTGTTAGACCAAGAAAATTAAATGTTGGACCTGATCACTTGTCGAGAATCGACACGGGAGAGGAGCCGACAAGAGTCAAATATGACCTACCGGATGCACACTTATTTTGAATAGAAGTTGTCCCGGTAGAATTGGAGGAAATAGCTCAATTCCTAGAAAATGGTCAAGCACTAAAGGGCATGAGCATGAAAAAGAAACAAATCTTAGCTATGAAGATTGCACCATATAGCCTCATAAATGGTTTTTTATATAAAATGGGCTTGGATGACATCCTCAAATGATGCGTATTATAACACTAAAGAGATAATATCATGTATGGAGCACACTACATACCGACGAGAGGACATTTTCAAGTAGATACAATTGCCAAGAAAATACAACTATCAGGTCTATGGTGGCCGACACTATACAAGGATTGAAAAAAGTTGTTTAGCCAGTGCGACAGATGTCAATGACTAGGTCGACCTCTGCCTAGTACATAAATTCCATTGATATCAGTAAACCCAATTTTGACATTTGAAATTTGGGCCATTGATTTCATAGGAACATTCCCAATACCAGCAAAAAGAACAGGTGCAAGATACATAATAACCGCAGTAGAATATGTAACCAAGTGGGCAGAAGCAGAACCTATCGACACATGTTCCAGTGACATAGCTGCTAAATTTATCTATGAAAACATAATTACTATATTTGGATTCCAACTAACCTTAATTAATGACCAAGGATCACACTTTATTAACAAAACTATCAAAGCACTAATAGACCAGTTCAAAATTGACCACCAACGTAGTACAACTTATCACCCTTAGTCAAATGGAGCAATAGAAGCATTCAACAAAACATTAACAAGGGGTTTAACAAAAATATGCAACACCAAAAAGGAGGATTAGGACAAAAAAATCCCCGTAGTATTATGAGATTACAGAATAGGATACAAACGTTTGACTGACCAAACACCATTCTGACTAGTCTATGGCCAAGAAGTAGTCATTCCACTACATTTCCAACAGCAAACACCCATCATAGCAAATGTTTTACATGTTGATGTCGAAGAAGGCAGGAAGGATCGATTGATGCAACTAAGTAAGCTAGAAGAACACTGACTGCTTTCTTTACACCATCAAGAAATTCATAAACAGTAGTAGAAGGCGTGGCACAATCACAATATAAAAAACAAAAATCTGTCGGTAGGGGACCTCACCTTACTGTACTACAGTCGAGTAAAAGGAAAACCCAAAAATTTACACACAGAATGGATGGGACCTTACGTTGTCGAAGAAATTCATGCCAACGGATTAGTCTGACTAATGACATTACAAGGCATAATATTTCAGAAACTTGTTAATGGTTCCCGACTAAAACGGTACAAAAATTAAGCAAGTTCTAATATATATATATATATATATATNAACAACAAACAGACCCATCAACCATAAAAATGATAGGAAAATTTGGAATATTTACCAAACTTCACTTTGACAACTGACACCAACCCCATCAGCACATCGCGATCGACCACTCACATGATCAACATCGACCGACAACCCCGAAGGTCAAATCACGCCTACATGAATATGGACAGAAGGAGCACCAAAATCAAATCGCATTTAATGCAATCTCGATAGACCGCATTGGACCATCACTTTCTCCATTATAAAATCCATTGACAGAATCGTCACCCACTCCACCTATAAATACCACACCAGAAATGGATCAACTACCGTATTTCGAAGAGATAGAGCAACCAAGAATCCATAAATCTGAGAGTCGAAACCCTGTAAGAAAAATCCGACCAAAAGACTGACAAGATTTCCCAAAGCAAACCAGAGTTGCAACTGCAAAAACAAAAGAACTACAATCCGCCGAAACCCCGCTTATGAGAATATTAAGAAATATCAAAAATTCCAAGGTACAAGAAACCTCGTGGGCAAAAACCTGGGTAGAAATCAAAGAATAGGCTTATATGGACAAGAAAATGACACCAAAAATGGAGAAGATAAGCCACAGCACCATCATGAGCTACATGAACAAACTGTTCATGGCAAGCTTTGGAGAAATGAAAGAAAAATTAGTAAAATTTTTCATTAGTTGGTATCACAATGGAAAATTTTACTTCGACAGACTAGTAGAAATTTCTGGTGAAGTTATGTACAAACTTACTAGACTCTCAAATCAGGGAGACCCTGTCCCTATTCATATAAAATAAGGGCTGGTATAACGACTAACTGGAGAACCAACAAGGAAGAACTCGAAAGGGCTAATGATCAGTCAAATACAAGCCCGGATGCTGCAAATCGTGGCCAAAATCATAGCAACAAGACTCACTCCTACAGGTCGAGTAAGTGATATGAATCTAGACATGCTGGAAGCAGTCAACACAATAGCATGCACAGGGAAAAGTTATCGTTGGGATCAGCATGTTGTTGGCATGCTCAAGAGTATATGTGAGAAATGTCAGGAGTCGGTCGGGATTATAAGGTCCCATCCCTGATACTTTGGATAGAAATGTACCACTTGTGCCTAGTCGGGGACAAGTAGTTCCAAGAACCACACAAGTACTACATGTGGAGGTTTAATTCATTTTCATAGAATGGAACATTGAAAGAATAGGCAAATGGTAAAGTAATGATGGAAAAATGGTTCCAAAACCTGAAAATCCAGACAACTAGATGGAGGGTGCCTCCGAACATCCAAAGAAGTCTACCAAAACTAGCACATATTCAACTCAAGCTCGACCACACGGCAGTCTGGTACATGCAGGGGGGAAAAGAAATAGTGGAACCTCTCGACTATTACCCAACAATCAAAGAGATTTTCCAAGAACTAGCTCAACAATCCAATACAAATCTATCAATACTAGCAAAATATAAAGAAATAAATCAACCAATTGAAGAACCATTAACCGACCAAGAAAAAGAGGAGGACTACAAACTCCACTTGCATATTAATACCTTCATGTTGGATGATATACCAGCAGAGGACACCAACAAACTTCAACTAACAATTTTCCCACAACCTATCCAAACGGGAAGCACATGGACTGAACATCAGGTAGCCAAACCGACAAAAACAAGTATCATTTTGTCTCACCAACAGGAATAAGGAGAAGAGAAAATAGAAGAAAACATCGAATCAGATAATCCAGAATATGCTATGACAAAAGAAAACTTAAGGAAAATAGCAAAGGAAATAGTAGCCTCAAGGAAAAAGAAGGAAAAAGGGAAAAAGGGAAGGGGAAGCGTAGGCTTCTCCTATCTGAGTCAAAAGAATAAGAAGAATTGTTGACTACTGTTGTCAACATCATAGAAGATGCAACAACAAATAAAGTTTCAGTCAAAACACAATTCAAACGGTTTGTTGATGTAGGAGCAAAGCAAGTGAGACTGAAAAAGGTAAAAACTGCAACCACTTCAGGTGATGAGAACATTGTTGATTTAGTTTCTACACCTCCACCCCCATATCCAACCCATATTACACAAGAAGACACCCCACAGATACCCACCATAAGCCCTGTCAACATTTGTAAGAATGCTATGCCGGAGACACTGAAATAACGGTTCGACCAGGACAATGATTTCTAGGAATACATTGAGAAATTACCCGAACTACTCACATTTGTTCAGAGAATTACCACCAAATTCCCACTAATTGAAGCTAGTGCATCATGCCAGAAACCTCTCTGAGCAAATTTGCCAGATACCCCAGAAAACAAGATCTATGGGAATTATCAAATCCACATTTGTGAGGAACCCTGACAAGACTTCCCAAATTTCCGCAAGCCGCACCTCATCCATTATCCCTTTTGACATCTCACACCCTCCACCAGCCAATGAACCAGCAAGAGATGAGGAAGAAGATAACCAGGAAGATATAAACCAGGTGATCAACAACCTATTCTCTGATGATCCAGACAATTCACCACCAGAAGTCGAAGACCCACCGTCAACTGACAATATCCCCACTACACCAATTACACCAAACCATTCACCATCTCCACCACCACTTCCCAATCTAGAACCTTTACCAAACCCTAGACCATTTGTTTAAAATGCCCTAGAAACACACCAAGCCACAAGTTCCACCCAAGAAACTCATTCAGAAATTCCACCAACCAATGAAGATTAGTAGCCAGAAAACCAACCATAGGGAAATCCAGCACTTGTAGAATCCCAGGTACAATAGCGGACATACCAGCATAGACAAAAAAGAAAAAGAAAAGAAAAAAAGAAGAAAGAACACCACAAAGAATCAAAGCCGATAGTGATCTACATCAGCTAGCTCGGATCGACTAGTACGGTCGACACAAAGAAACTCAGAGATGGAGAGTTAGGTCACCTCCTAGAAAGTATCGCCACAAAAGCAGCAATAAGAAACTAGACTAAACGAGAGCAGAACGACAACACTAAGAAAGAGGAAATCGAGTTTCTAACAAAATGCAGGAATTTGATCCAAATAGTCATACTAGGACCTCTAAAGGCCAACACCGACAAGCCGGTTGAAAAGGCATACCAGCTATTTGAAATCATGGTGTCAACTCTACAATCACATCTACAAAAAACAAAGGAAGATCAAATAGAGGAAAAATCCAGAATACTCAGGCAGTAGTATATAGCATTCTCGAAGGCTCACAAAGTATCAAAAGACCATTTAGAGGAATCTATCATCACAAATGAAGTGCTCCGTGATTGGCCTACCTATTATGGACAAGTATTTCAGCAGACCCGTAAGACCCGTGAACAAATTCAAGTGCTAGAAAAAATATGAGGAATGGAAGAAACAATGAGAAATAACATAGAAGAACAAATTGTATTGGAAAAAACCAAATTGCAGAAAACTCAAGAGACAAGCACACCAGTGGGTACAGAAAGCACTATGGAGCATCGACAAACTAAATACAATTCACCCATAGATGAAAAGACTACTAGATGCAGCAGAGGAAAAAGCTCAATTCATGGGACCCGACATGGAAATTATTGCAGACATTTCCATCCAAGAAAATATTTCAACTCTGTCAAACATCACAACATTGACTATCTACATCCAGAAAGTACTACAGAGTTGGACAGAATTTCAACATCAACTGGATATTACAGCAGAAGCAATTGTGGAAATATGTGTGCAGAAATGACCAACCACCCGACTACATAGTCCATGAAGACAAACAATACCAGAATCAACTAGGTCAGATAGTACATTATTGAATTACCTCCCATGTTTCTTCAGGACGAAGAAATATTTTGTTCCTGGGGGAGATGTTGGAGGATCTAGTTGGTGAGCTGACTAGTCGACTAATTGGAGATTAGGTCGGCCGCATAAGGTCATGTCGATTGAACGAATCGACAGGTAGTTATATGTAACCATTTTTAAATCATATATATTAGGCTGTTGAGCCAAATGAGAACTCGGTTTAGTTTTTTGTATGTATGGACCCTCATGTTATAATATAATCTGTTATTCCCTTATCTGTGTTCTTATCTCTTGTGTCTGTTATTCCTATATGATTCCATGTATATTATTGGTAACCCTCTATGATCTGTGAGATTACAACAAGGCTCATAATGGGAAGGAAGGACCCAAGGATCAGTTCTATCGACAACCGTTGCGATAGGCTTCCCTACACTTGTAGAACATAGATAGTTAATAGGGGCCATGATATCAAATGTTCCCATCAAATATGCATACATTCCAACCCCAAGCTCTCATTAGTCAGTTTGGTATGATCGATCAAAGGTATTGTGGACTCATTAGTCTCTAAATGTCCCTTCCTAGTGAAACTAAGTTGGTCAACAGTAACCAACTTCCCTTCGTGTGGAAACACTACCACTCATAGAATGGTCGAGGTGATCGCGCACATGGTGTAAGTCCAAATTCTCCTTAAAATCAAGTTATAATATAATGGGACAGCAATCGCTTCTACCTCAACAACCACTACTTTCCCTACCAACTTTATCTCAAAATCTGGTAGGATACCATGCAAATGGAAAGACCTTCTGTCGAAAACAGTAAGTAGAGTGTTCGATGGAACTAGCTCCAAGGAACCTAAAGCTTTCCAACAAGACATTTCCATTACGCACATGGAAGCACCTTCTTCAAAAACTATACATCCAATGGTTTTTCCTTCATGGACTACATCAATTGACAAAACCACATGATACGATAGGAGGATCTTAACATCTGAAAGATTAAACTTCACCAACAGGCTCAATGAATCCATGTTGCTTATGGCTACTAAGAGGGAATCCTGCTGAGTAGGACAACTTTGTAACACCTCTAATGACGACATTGAAAAATGATTTTGAGCCAAATATTCAACTACAGAATACTTAGAAGTAGCCCTAGCATTAGGATTGTGGAATTCTTTCTTAAAGACACGTTTCGGTATCTTAGGCATTGGATCGGCTATTTTTTCTATCATGAGAGAGTTTGAAGTTTCACCAGTAGACTTACCCTTCTATGGAGCCTCTAATTCACAATTCTTGTTTCATTTTTGGAGTAAGGTGCTAGATCATACCATATTGATATATTTTTTATCAGGAGGAGCACTAGAAGTTCCCCCGGCTACATTCGAAACAGAAGCTTCATTCTATCCTTGAGGAAATGGATCCTTCAAGACATCCGGTTGTTAATTCTTCAGTAAATTATGAGCTTGTTCCATAAGAAGGCATTGATGAGTTAGGTGGTCTCCCTGGAACAACTTAAAAGGAAACTTAACCTTTTTCTTATATTTTTTACCCCCATCAAAAAAAATTGTGGGTTTCTTCTTGTTTTTATTACCCTCACCCTTCTTCCCTTTCTTATTTTTCCCACTGGGATGTTGATTTCCCTTTTGAGAAGACTATGCAAAAAATAGTTGCACTATGAGGTGAGGGGGTGGCATCCTTTGCTACCTCTGCTACAGATTGCTTCACTGACAACTCATGGATTTTCTTAGCCAGTGATTCTATAGTGGGAGAACTTATTAAACCAACCACACCATCAGCATGGGGTCCAGGCTTGGGTTTATCTGTATAATTGGTAGACCTCGGTGCATTAGGTATGATTTCATACAAAATACCAGAATGAGCATATATCAATTATAATTATTGGGCCCTTAGGATAGCCTCTTCTTCTGTGGCCACACAAGAAGTGGATACGTCCTTGGGAATATAAGGCAGTAAAGATTTTAATAATCACTATAATAAGAACTCAAGAGATATAGTGGCTTTAATGAGACTCTTTCATCTTCACCAAGTCTCTTGGATGTTATCCGAGATATGTGTGTCCTTGTTTTGCCAAAAATTCGACAATAAGTCTGTGTCGACATCATACCGGACAGGAAGCTAAAAGTGATTGAGGAACATAGGTGCCTAAAAGTGATTGAGGAACATAGGTGCTAAATAAAAAAAACTATCATATGTAGCAAAGGGAAGTTTTATGTACCATTTTTCTGCAACATGAGTCAAGGTTCTCTAGAAAAGCCTCAACTGAATGGAGTCATCATTCAATAAGTTCAAAGAGAATCAAACGTGGAAAGTGGTTATGTGTGCACTTGGATATTCACCAGCTTTGCCTTCAAACTTAGGAATGTCTGAAGGTAACTTAATAGGTACATGTGGCCATGCCGAACTATGTCACACAGGGTCATTCATCAACTTTGACAAGTCTGGCAAGTTTAAATTTGTCAGGAAAGGAATATTTGGACTAACCAAGGTTTGATAATAAGGGGTTTGGGATGTAGAAGGATCTACCCTCTCGTTCCTAATTGAAAAGGTGGGTTTCCCCCAACCATCATTTTTTATGTAGTTGGACTACTTTTAAAATTATTCCACCCAAAATCCAGTGGATTACTAGTTTGTGGTGCACTATAAGTTGTTTGGGCTTCTCCATATGAAACTGGAGTTTGAAAAACAAGAGAAGGTATAACTCCATTGAAAAGAGAGAAGGGAGAGATCATGAAAGGGGCCAAAACCGGTGTCTAGAAAGTATGACCAAAATCATTTGTGTTTCCACATGCCCACATATGCAGGGGTATGACCTACATAAGGAGTGAATGGGGTAATATGCCCCCCATTCCACAAAAAACCCTGGACGAACGAGGAGGATCCACTTGGACTACTCTAATCAGTTTGCGTAAAGGAAGGAGAAGAAAAAGGTGCATTGGGAATACCAATGACCACACCACTAGATGAATCTACTACATTAGAGGAAGATAAGGGTTGAACCACTTGAATACTTAGTGAAATAGGTGTAGTAGATGCACTTGGTCTTGGAGCACCTATTAGTGGAGGTGGGACTCCACCAACCAAAATGGATGAAGTTGGGGTAGAAATACCCTCTCCAGAGCTAAACATGTCTCTACTAAAAGGAACACCAAAAACAGGTGAACTAAATGGGAGAACCTGGACTAAAATAGGATCGTTAAGATAAGCTAGAGGCTAGTTAAAATTTCTTGCAAACTTGTCATCCTACAATTCTTCTATCTCTACTACATTTGTTTCTTCTTGGTTAATCCTAAGTTTCAGTTCACCTGGAACTTCACTAACTCCTACTGGTTCAAAAGAACCATCAGTATCTAGTCTCCACCTTTGAGGTGGCGATGGAGGCTCCACTGTAACAAATGGAGGAAGGTTTTTTGACCTTCTTGACCTACGAAGAGGTTGGTCCTACACAGCTATAAATTTGACTCACACACACCTAAAGGCCAACTAAACATAGAAAAACCAAACAACACTCACTAAAAATGTCATAAAGTAACATAGACACAGCAAAGATAAGGTACACCTTCCAAAGGAAGTCATGGGATGGTTAGGGCCCAGGTCCAACCAGTGAATACTGAAGGATGGTTACTTGGAATCCCATGAAGATGTTCCCAGGTGCAAGCACTGGAATCACCCAACCTCCATCCCAAACTGTTTACTAAGCTTATCTTCCAAGTTCATCCTAGGTTTATTGGAAATATCCTTCCAATAATACCTGTGTATGATCCCTAGTGTCAGGAGACTAAAGGCTACCAAATCTACATTGAGAGTTTGTAGGAACAGTTGCAATCCTGATCCTTATACATGGGTAGGATAGTTGAGCCCGAAACCTTGTCAACATTGTCACCTCACGGGGCCCAAGATGTGGTATTGACAAGATCCCCAAACGCATAAAAATCCTGATGTACAATCGAACAAGGAAGTGGAGGGATATCTCCTCAACTAGGTTCTCATGTGGCCTCATGCTTACTCCTATGTGAGAGGAGCTTTCCAGATGGTCTCTTCTAGAAGAGGATTTACCCAATAAAAAACCACTACATTTGAAGTCAAATTCTTTTAGACAGTTAAAGTTCCCTAGTCCAAAATCCTATCCTAAACTAGTTGATGTATGAGTCTAAAAAAGGAAACTTACTAATAAAATTTTAATTAAACATTATTTTTAATGGGTTGTATTAGTCAAAGGGAGCAGAACGAGATAGTATGACGTTATAGACTCAGTAGAATGAAATCAAATGATGTACAAAAAATTCAAAGTAAATGCAACTACAAAATGAAAATCTTCTTTTCTTTTTCTTTGCCAATGCAAGCTAATGAAAATTTTAAACAAAAAGAGAAACTACAAGACTTAAAACAAAACTATTTTTTCTGAAAAACTAGTGAAAAGAACAACTAAATGCAACCTAATGCAAAAATGTGTTTATATCTTTCCTTTTAAAAAAAATTAAAAGCTATGATGCAAGTAAATGCAAATTGAGTGAGTTTAAACAATCTGATTATATAACAGTAAATGATTACAGTCAAACCCTACAGTAACACACTTCACCCAAACATGAAGAAATGGCTCAACACCTAGACTTGGTGGAACTATCAATTCCCAAGGACTAATAGATCCAAAAGAAGGAAAGAATGATTGACTTAGACTACCAGAAAAGCAGTCCAAAGTATATTAGTGTTTGAAAGGACTGGTCAATGGCCCAGAAAAACAAGCACTCAAACCAAAGGCCAAGTAGGGGGGGCCTAACACATTTACCAATGAAGAAGTCAAACCAAAAGAACTCAACCTACTTGACTAATTAAGCAACCAGTGAAATGTACACACCTAAAACCAGAATATCATGAAAAAAAGATCCTTTAAATCATCTGAGAAATCATAAAAACAAGGAAAAGAAAGAACCTTATGGACTAACAGATGCCTACAAGAAATGTGCGCACTATCATCAAGGTAGGTTGCATACCATACGTGACTGTTACTAAATCAACTCGTGTATACAACAGGTAATACTCGATAGTTACCAAGGAAACCCGCATATGCTGTCAAAAATTTTCAAAAAGAAAAAAAATTGACACATATGCTCTGAACATGCAATACTAAAAATTAGAGGCAAAATCAAAACAGATCACTCTGTTGCAACTACAACTTACTCCCTGAAAAATTTTATTTTTAGCATCCCCCCCTTTTATTTTTTAGTATCCAGAGGACCTAGGAATGTTTTATTTCTATAAAAGTTTGCCCAGGGCTCAACTGTTTTTTGAAAAAGCTTAGTGTTTTTGCATGTCCACATCGGATGTTTAGTTGACTAGTATGTCGATACAATGAAGGCATAGTGCACTATCCATCCGATGTGTTTATCATAATCGTTTCAAGGTCTAAGCCACTGTATCAGGAGTGACTTTATCTAGGCTCTTGGCTATAGTCTGCTGAGGTTCCGACGTCTTAGTATAAAGTGGATCCAGTGGATTGTATGTCCCTTCAACTATTGTTTTCTGATGTCCAGTGAAGTTGGCCTTTCCACCGTCGGTTTTGTGTTTTGGAATGAAATAAGAGATTTAGTTTATCTACCATTTGACATTGTAGAGAATTATTTTTGAGTCGGTCCAAAGCTTCGTGATTTCCCCATCGATTCCAAAGAAGTTAGTTCTACGATATTTTATGTGTCTTTCCCATGTGATTACCAGGTAGGTAGAGTCGTTCCCATTTGATGTTGCAGATGTCTTCAAGACTATATGTCTAGTGTTTGGTTAATATTTTTCCCACTAGTGTTTTGCCCCTGGTCAAGGTTTATAAAACCATTTTGACACTGTGACTTGTCATTTTCACGGTGGTATCCATAAAACTCGATTGTGCACAGCTATCAAGCTTCTACACATTCTTCTCTATGCCCGCGGAAGTTATATCATGTCCAGTTCGCTTACATCTTTGTTTCCAGGTAGGATCCATTTACAAATTTATTTTTTCTTGCTTTTATTGTTGTTTAAACCACCAGGATGGATAGGGTTAGGTTTTTTGCGGTAGGGTAAGGTTTTTTGCATCTTTTTGGTTTTTTTACAGTGAACTCCCTTTATCTGGGATGTGGCCTACTCATTTGTGAGCATTTTCATTTCTAGCCGGTTAGTTTTTTCTGTCTCCACCGCTGTGCAACCATGAGTACGCCTGTGATAGTTTTGCAGAGGTTTAGGGCATGGTGTAGGCGAGCGTTTCGCTATCTCCACCACCCTATTCTTGATTGCTTCGTTTTTAGCCTAGGTTTAGACAGTCGTGTCCTCGTTGACAGTAGGTTTCCATGGGACATAGGGCGGCTGTGAATTTGATTGGGGTTTAGTGTTTTTTGTGTTGAAATAGACGGCATTGTGAGCTTTTTCCTCAGTCAAGATACACATGTAGATTTTTAGGAAGCTGGAAGAGATTAGGGTTTTGAGCTACCAGAGTTTAGCAGGTTTGGGGGGGCAGTAATATTTTGCAGTTTCTCTTTGTTTTGAATGTTTCATTCAAAGGAACTATGGGCATTGATAATAATTTTCAATATGCATATCAATGAAATGGTAATATTTGGTTGCTTTATTATTTTCTCACTACACCACTTGCTAAATGTAAATAGATTGAGATCATGAATGTATGATGGTTATAGGTAAATTATCAACACAACAATATGGCACAGAAATAAAAGAAGAAAGCCCAAGAATCCGAAGAGGAACCTGAAGTGGAGGTGATAACCAGAGTGGAAGTCATATATGAAGATACTAAGGCTATTACTAGAGTTGATCCAGAATATAAATGGGGAGAATTATATAGGATGATTTCAAACCAGACTGTTCCAGATGATGGTTTTGAATATATGCACATGTATGCAAATATTAAGAGGTCAGCCCTTATGAAAGTGGCTACTAGACTTGATCTTTTCCCATGTTTGGAAGTGATAAGTTGGATTCTGCCTAGGGATGATGTAACACATATGATATTGGCCAATACCGCGAAGCAAGGTTATGTTGCATATAGCCTAGCTTATGTATCTATGGCGTATAATTTACCAACAACACAAACTTATCTGACTGAAAGTTGGTTAAAGGAGCTGAATTTAGACATGGTGGAAACAGTAAAGAAGATGATGATACCAGGCAAGAACTTCCATATAAGGCCTTCTGGAGAGTATGAAACATCAACTCTTCGTACTCCATATAGGTTCATTGTTTTGATGTTGAACAGGATTTTTGGAAGAGCTAATGGAAAAAGTTTTAAAATGGGTTGGATACCAGTTATCTATTTTGTTGCTACACAAGGTATAGTTTTTAACTGGGCAAGTATAGTATCCAACAGTATGTCTACCTATATAAGCGCAGTATTGGGTGGAGTGTCCCAAAAGAAGTCAAAATTTTACATGAGTTCCATTTTGATTGATTACATTTTGTGAACTCATCCATTTCCAGCCTTAAAGTGCCATTGGGTTAAGGACCGAGCTCCAGTTTATGCAACTTACAAACTATTTTGGGCCCACAAATATTACAGATACTACAAGGAAATTTGTTAGAATTTCATCATGCCCTTGTACACATTAATCTTCTTGTCCGCATGAAATTGTATGTCAGAATGAGCTTTAAAATTTTTGCAAGAATACGGAAGTTATTATTTGACAGAAGAAGGCTTATATTTAAGAATGTATGGTGGTTTGAGATCCCCTTCTCTTCTACTGAAATATGCCACAGACTATGTAGTCCAAAAAAAGGCAGTGAGATAGTTGTATATTGATGGAGTAGGGAATTTCCTTTTTGAGCAAAATATAGAAGTCTATCCTACATTTCCCTTTTTTGTAGGAAGCTACAAATTTTCTAGGGTAAAGAATGCAGTAGAGTTTGTCAAGGAATTAGAGTATTTTAACTTCGGTGAAATGAATTTCCATAGGAATGACTCTGTAGGAAAAGTTGTTGAGTATTGCACCGAAGCTAGAGTACATTTTGAATATACCAATTTCTGGGATAAGGATGAAGAAACCTTCTGAAATGCTAAGAACATGACATATTTAAAGAAAAGATTCAAGCAGAAGATAGCTACTATTGGTGGTAAAGGTAAAACTGTTGAGAAGCAGAAAAGGAAAGAAGAAGAAGTAAAAAAGAGGCAGGAAGAAGCGAACAGACTAGTACAGGAGGTAGAGAACTAGTTGAAAATAGAAGAAGAAGAAAAGAAATGAGAAGCTAAAGAAGTAGCAAAGAAGATTGAAGAAGAAAAGAAAAGAAAAGAAGAGGATGAAATACATAAAAAGCAAATAGAAAGTGAAGGGTTCGGATTAGAAGGTGTCCAAAAGGAAAAACATCAAGTGGAAAAGACAATAGAAGGATTGAGAACATAGACATTAGAAGGACAAGACCCTACTGATCAAGAACAGACTCAGTCTGATATTAACCTATTAGAGCCTGTTGTTCATTCTAGTAGTACAGTAGGAGAAGGTTCGGGGTCAATTTTTGGAGTTAAGTTAATTCCTTTCATGCCCACTGAAGGGGAGGAGGTGTTGGATTTTAACACTATATTTTATGGCAAAGAGAAAAAGAGAATCGTCAAAACAACCAAGAAGAAAGTGGACACTGGGGATAAGCCAGGAATGATGATGTCTGATAAGACAGTGGTTCACGAGACACACAAAGATCCATGATTAATAGCAAGGACTGGGGTAGCTTTAACCCTAGCCATTGAGGATAATGTAGATAGAATCATGAAAGACCTAGAACAGTCTTATGAAAAGGTCACACTGTTGAAGGAGACTTTGAAGAAATAAAGGAGTGAAAGTCAGAGTTTGAAGAGGAAGTATGAGGATATGGTCGATGAAGTTAAGGTATCAAAGGTGGAATGTCAGAATCTACAAGCTGAGAAAGATGCTTTGGTAATCTCTGCAGGAAATACAGAGAAGAATGCCTAGACCACCGTATCAGAGTTTGGAAAGCTACAACGGAAAGATCAGAGTTTGGAAGCAGAGAGGGATGAGCTTAGGTTATCCATTGAAGAATTGGATAAGGAAAAGGGAAGATTGGAAGGTAAAGTGATAGAGCTAGAAGAGCATAAGACCACTGTAGAAGGGAAGGCTAAGCTATATGAAAGTCAGATGGTAGCCTTGGAGGAACAAAAGAATTCACTTGCATCTTCACCAAAGTTAGCTATGGAGAATAAGGTTGATATCGAACCTTTAAAGAATCATGCCCTTACGATTTGAAAGAAGATTCTTCAAATGCAGCAGCAGATGGTGGAAGAAAGATTTAAAGTTCAACATGTAGACATCAGATTAGAGGAAATTGTAAATACATCGTCCCATTTTTTGGATAGGACACAGGATATTCTAGAGACTCTACAGGGAAGGATGACATGGGTAGAAATGAACAAGGAATCTCCCGCAGATACACCTATCAAAGACTTGGAAATGATAAATTTGGAATACGAGCTGATTGAGTATGATAGCAATGCAGTAGAAGAACTAAAAAAGACAGTGAAGAAAACAAAGAATGCATGTGTTGAATTCTGTAGGAGAGTGCTCCTAACTTATAATCGATGTCAGACCTCTACTGCAAAGAGACTAGAAGTGCATCCAGAGCATGAGATGATTTTGAAACAATTACAAGAGAGATGCAACAAAGATGAACAGGCCATTTAGCAAGTCAAGGATTTACATGAAAAGATACTTAAGATTGAAATAGCACATGCGACTGTGAGTATCCACTTGCTAGAATACTAGCTACGCTTGATTCCTGCCAGGATAGTGGGTGTAAAGGCCCAGGTTGCTCCACACGAAATTACTATCATATTTCTTGAAACTTCTAGTTTTGAGAATATAGCAGCAGAGGAAAATTTATGGAGAAAGTTTATGAACGAGTAGGCTAGACCCTCTTAGTTGGACTGTATAGCACTTTGATAAAGAATGTAATATATTTTATTTATCTTTTTTTTCACAAGATAAAAGAAAAAGTTTGTATGGGGAAGGTTGGGGAAGCCCAAAAGACAATGAGGGAAGCCCAAGAGTTTTTTTCTTTTGTATAAGTATAGGAAAGCTTGATGTATCAAGGGACCTTTTTTCAAACTACCTTTGTGCAACATTATTGTAAGAAGAACTATTTCATCTTATAATAAAGAGTTATATTTTTTTTCGGCTGGAGAAAGAACTGTGGGGTTTCAAATGCTTGACATGGGATTGTTGGATGTGAACTATTTATGTTTCAGCTTGTTTTCATGAGCTGTGAGATTGTTCTAACTTATGAACTCTTTCATGTTATGAATGTGCTCCTGTTTATTTCTGTGAAATTTCCACAATCGTATTTGAGTAATGGATGTTTTAATTAACAATGACCTATCTCTTTGTTTATTTGTCTATTGATATGCATGTATTCAGAAATATTAACAATTATCTGTAGTGTTCTTTATGCAGGTTATCCAATACATTACTTAGCATTAATTACAATATTGCTCCCTAGGGATAGGTTAGTGAGTCTTAGTTAGTTTTTTCTTTGTTTATGATTTAGAAGAGAGAGAGTTAAGAGGAGAGGTAAGAACCTATGCATCACATTGTGACACTCCTTGTTATCTCTATCGATTACATTTAGTTAGGCACTTTCATATCATACATAAATATAAAACTAAAAAATACACTTAACGGTGGACCAGGCCGCAATTGGTAAAAAAATTTAACCCTTACTTGACTTATGGTAGTGGAACCGTAAACCGGACGAATTCCCCATACCAAACAATAACGAGCTGATTGGGAATGTTTATTGGGGAGAATCCCTACTGTTGTTTCCTGTGATTTTCCAGGTCTCAACATTTTTGGCACTAAAAGAAGGGCTACCAGTGCATGGCTGGCCGAGGAAGTCTGCTTTCTCAAGATTACTCCATCGGTGACAGTTCTGAAACCTGTTTGCCTCAGAAACCCACTCTGAAGAAAAGGGAAAGGGGTATCTTTATCCCATTGATAATGAAGTGGTTGATGATTTAAGGAGGATTACCAAAGCATATGAGATAAATATTGGAGGGTTACCTATTATCTCTGTTCTACCTAGAAGAGAGTATCAGAAGAAGGACCATCCTCAATTGGAAGATTCAATGTTGATAGAAGATCTTGAATAATTGATAGAAACAACCTTACAAAAAATTGTCCAACCTTTAGATCATTTGGGACCAGATTCCCCTCACTGTTCACCTTTTCAGACCCTTGTTCAGTCTCCACCTCATACTCCTCTCAGAATCATGGCCAATGTGAATGCAAATCATCCACCTCCACTGCCTGCTTGGAGAGCTAGATCTCCTTTAAACCTAACACCTCCGTTGCATGCTATGCCTCAAAGTTTCAGCAAAATTTTACCCAAGCTTGAACCCAGTGAAGGAATTTTTGTGGAGGATCACTTGCAAAGTTTTTATCTAGCTTTAGAAGGTCTACAAGCAACCGACCATGAAGATGTAGTTTTTAGATTATTCCTGCATACCTTGTGTTAGGTCATGTTTTTGTTTTCCGTCTTTTAATACTTTTATTTATGTTTTGAAGCTTGGTTTTTATTCTTAGAAAATTTTTGTTGATTGACATAGTTTGAATTTTTCCCTTTATCTTTTATGTTATTTGATTTCTTAGTTTAGTTTTAGAATTTTTGGTTTGATTTCATGATCAAGGGGCTTATATAAGGCTTATATGGATTAAAAAGTCTGAAAATAGAATAAACGTTTAATTGAGACTCCTAAACCAAGTTTAAACCCTTATCATTAGCATAATTTTTGAAAATCATTAACTTGAATTTTCTTGTAGCACAAGCCAGAAAATGTTACATAGAGGCGCTACAAGAAAGTCGCGCAAAGTTAAAAATCCTCTTTCAATGTTGTGGATACTTAGTTCTTTAAAGCACCGATGAAGTAGTTGATAAAGCTTTCGATCTTCGATCGCGAAGCCTACGGTCAAAATGCTGCGCAAGTTTAAAGTCATCTTTCAACATTGCAGAAAGCTAATGGTCTAAAGTCATTTTTTTAAACATTTCAGATATTAAGTTCTTTAAAACGTCGACACTGCAGCAGCATAGTGGCTTAAGGTTCCAATGCATTAGAGATTACTGCCTCCGATCGCCGACAAGTTAGAAATGGGAAGTGCTGATTCGTTCAGTCTTGAACCTCCGATTGCCGATGCTGAGAAGGATTAATTGTTATTGAAGGGAGATGCTATTATCATGGGAACATTCAAATGTTAATCACTTTGACAAGTGGAATATAATCATGAAGATGAATCATGGAGGTTTCTTGCAGAACTAATGAAATAATGATGGTAGATCATAATGAAACAAAGTTGTTTCAAATCACGTCTTTTACTGAAGTGCACAAAGAGAAGGTGGAGATTGTGGAGGAAAATTAGTTCTTAGAAAGCGGAATTTTGAATTAGAGCAAAATTTAGGGCTTTCAGGAGCATTTTTCTGGAGTGCTCCAAATGATCAGAGAAGATTGGATGCATGCAGTTCAACACCTAACAGATAGAAGAATAGGATTCCAGCAACTAAATTAGTTGTTATAACATCTTAAAATACAATCAGAGTGTGTTGTATTTATAGAAGTTGTTTGACAATGAAAAATAGTGGAAAGACCAATAGGCCAGAACCCTCAGACTTAAGTTGGGTGAAAAACTTTCCAGACTACGCACAGTTGTTTGCAGAAGCAACGTGGTTAGTGTTCTTCAAAAAGATTGAAGGTTATAATTCAGAGGTTTCTTACAAGTTTCCTCAAGGTTTAAACAAGGAAGTAGTGTCTTTTGACACTTTGAAATTCAAATTAACCAGGCAGTTACTAGCAGAAGCAATAGGGATTCTGGATGAGGGATAATTTTGGTTCAAGAAGGTGCCCTTCACCTTTG
Source organism: Pseudotsuga menziesii (assembly GCA_001517045.1). Classification (NCBI taxonomy): domain Eukaryota; kingdom Viridiplantae; phylum Streptophyta; class Pinopsida; order Pinales; family Pinaceae; genus Pseudotsuga; species Pseudotsuga menziesii. The sequence goes on from LPNX010127043.1 coordinate 212,460, forward strand.
TTGCTAAGAGATATTTGCTTCCAGGTGTAGTAGCAGACTGGGGAAAAGGTGTTCCCATTAAAAACTTTAAACCTGAGTGGATTGAACCAATCAAAATCCTAAAAAGCTACGTCACCTATGAGGGGAGATTTGCCTTTGTGTTTAAATATTATTTTATATTCCTTCAACATCTCAGTCATGAATCTAAAATGAATCTTCCTTTCTTCTTTTTGAAAAGATTACAGAAGATGTCATGTAGAGTGAAAGAACACCAGGACCATACAAAACAATCAGTCTTTCACCATGGGCTCATAAAACTCATAATAAGTACTGTATTACAGAAAAAAGAAAAGACATGGGAGCACTTCTTATTTTAGTCAGGTTTAAAGAATGAGCAAGAGGAATAGTCCCAAAAGAAACAGGTGGATAAGCGTCAAACTCTGATTAAGAAGCTTAGAAAGGAGGTCATAGTCAAAGATGAAGAAACTGATAAACTAGAAGAAGCTTCAAATCAGGAAAATGAAAACATTGAGTTTGGACAGTGAGTTAATGTTGATGAAAGCAAAGTTTTACAGTAAGAGATGAAGGAATTTAAGCCAGTTGAAGAGGTTTTACCTGTAGAACCAGTTCAAGATGTAAAAGAAGATATTGAGGAACATAAGCAAAGCCCCATTACAATACTGGTAGAAGAGGATAAAAAACTTGTCTGATGAGGATACAGTTCCTATTATTAATGAAGCTAGGGTTTGTGTTAAGCAAGAAATTCACACTCGTTGTGATGAAGAAGCAGTTTCCAGAAAGAAAATAATGAATATTGTTGAATTTTCCTCAATAACTCATCAAGGAAAGGTTCTGAAGATGTTGGGAGAGGTTGGAGTAGCCTGGAGACCTAAGACAAGGCCGAAGAACAAACTTAGGTTAAACATGAAAAAGCTACTGAATCCAAAATTGGCTAAAGAAAAGGTTACATTAATATTCATCATCTCAAGAGAAATTAGATGATAGTGAAGATGATTATAAAGAAATTATGAAAGGTAAAGATAAATCTGTCTTCACTGATACTAAGATCTCTGGTATTTTCCTAGAGATTCGAAATCAGATGATTCAAGAACAACAACAAAATGAGGTAAAGAGTTCTTATCTAGAGAAAAGAGAGATAGACGAACAAGAAGCTCACTGCAATGCTGAAACTGAAGAACATCTAGAGATTACTGTGACTTCCTTAGAGCTTATGAAGGAGGATGAAGAAATCTATAAGAAACTGAAAATCCCATGGACACCAGAAGGGATGCAAACAATCTCAAGAGACAAGTGTATTGATTCTGAAAAAGAAAACCTGCAAAGAAGCATTGAGCAATACAAACATCAAGTTGAATATATGCATGAAACTAATGATGGATTATTTACTACAAATGGGAGACTTAGAGAAGACTTGGAAGAGGTTAACAGTCATTACCAGGAATTAATTACAGTTTCAAGGGAAGCACTTAAAAGGAAAAGGAAAACAGAGAATCAGTTCACACAGCTAAAGCAGACTATCCAGGAGCTGGCTTAGTAGAACGAGGAGCTAACAAGGAGGGTTGCAGACTTGGAGGAAAGTCACTTGAAAGCTAAAAGGAAAACTCAGGCCTTGGAGGGGATTGCTTTACTGGTTGAAGCAACTAAAGATTTGTAAAGTTGGTTAAGGAAGTCAGTTATTAGTTAGGTTTGGAAATTCATTTTATTTTTTGTATAATGATAGTTTAGATGGAACTATTTGATAGATAGCCTAAAGCAGTAAGGGTTCAGTTATTCAACTGATTTTGAAGGAATAGGATATACATAAGTTTGAAAGAAGATAAAGGGTTATATTTTTTGCTGACAAGGGGAGGCTATCAGGCTTTGTTTATGAGCTAAGTAAAAGACTCTTATGTGGTTTTGAGGACTGAATTATGAAATATATGCTGCTATATGCCCTTTATATTATTTACTGGTTTCATTTCTAATTTGTGTTAATTACTCAATTGGTATATTCATTTCCTGTTTACTATTTTTATGCTTGAAATGCTTGCTAACTGTGGGTGAAACTCAGTATTGTGTTTTCTGTTGGATTATGGTTTATATGTTATGCATCTCAATTATTCAAATGCTCATGATTCAGTGTTTACTTTTGTTTTATGAATGTTTTCCCTCCTATCTTCAAACTGTTCAATCAAAACCCTAGAAAACCCTATTTTACATTATTGTGATTATTGAGATTGTGTTGGCTTGTTCTTCTACAGTCTGAGAACAAATTATGGCACTAAAATATTTAGCACCGTTGTTGGGGATGAAGTTGAAAACCTATTTTCCCTGGGATACTTATCATTTCACTGGTTTTGGGAGGTGAACTTAAACCAGAAAACCTTAAAGAGTACTTTTCACCAGTTTTTCACAGTGGCTACTAAAGGAGTTAGAACAAGAAACAGACCTAGTTCACCTTTATAGATGGGTGTTTCAGACCCAGAACATATATTGAAAACAGCTAAGAAAATCAGAAGGTCTTAGTCATCACCAAATCTATGTAACCCTAATCAGTTTCAATATTCCATCACCTTTTTATGTTCTGAAAGGAGAAGAACAAGAGTTATCTTGGTAGAAGCCTACAATTCCTGTCAGTAATTTTCAAGTTTTCATTGATCCTCAATCCTTCAAGAAAGAGAAGACTATATCCCCTAGTAGAATTCCTTTATTTCACCTCAAAGTTGGTAAAACTCCATTTCAGCCAAGCTCTAGCCAAATATTTACATCATCTAAACCAGTGAACTTAAAGATGGCAGCCCAAAATTAGGCATTAGACATGATGGACCGAATGGTGGTAGATAGGTATGCACCTTTACTTTTGCCTCATCCTTTGAACGCACTTCCTGGGGGTGATTACGAAAAATAATTTCCTAGGTTTAATGGACAAGGTGAAACTACAACTGAGGAGCATTGGGAGGCTTTTCTCAGCTATGTTGATAATCAAAATATAGAGGCCAAGGATGTACAGATGAGGATGTTTGCACAAAGTCTTGATGGAGATGTCAGAAAATGGTTCAGGGAATTTCCTACAAATTCTATCACTATCATAGAAGACCTTCAAGACCTTTTCATGAGACAATGGGGTGATACCAAGGATCATACATATTACATCACTGAGTTTGGAGCCCTTAGGAGAAAGAAAGATGAAACCATAGCTGATTTTTCAAAGAGATTCAATAAAATGTATGGTAGAATTCTTGCAGAGATAAAACCTTCGGAAACATTTGCAAAACTCACATATGCCAATGCTTTTGATCATGAATTTTCCCTACTTCTAAGAGAAAGAAGACCTGTTACTTTACTGAACATGCAATATGCAGCATTAGAAGTGGAGTCTAATATATTATCATCTAACAAATTGAATGGAACTATAGCTCAATAGATATATGACAAGAAGGGTAAGAAAGAGGCAACGCCAGGGGTTTCAACATCCCACTCTGCAGAAAGTAAAATTGATGAGATGTCCAAGATAGTTAAGATCCTGACTGCAAAATTAAACAAGTTGGAAATAGAGAAGAATTCAAACAAACCTATTCAAGAAGGTGAGAGAAACCCTAATAATCAAAACCAATTCAGAAGACAGTTTGCACCTCGTTTCATACCTAGAGAAAGAAGAAACAATGATATACAATGAGAAAGGAGAGAAATTGAGGATCAAAGAGTACCAGCCCCACTTCAGAATAATGTTTTTGATGAAGAAGAAGATGAAGAGGAAGTGTTCTTAGAGGATACAGACTAGGATATGAATTATTTTGGAGAGCAGTTAACTGAGGGTTTTGTCACTGAAGAAGAGTTTTTAAACTCAGACTATTATGATGCTGATATGTTTGAAACAAAAAATGATTTAAATCTTGAAGTGACTACTATAACTACTAATGCATATCAGACTGAGCCAAAGAAAACTTTAAATTTGAGGTCAGGTCCAAAACAGGTAGTTCAGAATCCAAAGAAAAAGGTAGTTGTACCTCCTAAATAGCAGTCTGATCCTATGTTAGACAAAAAACAAACTCAGGATAAACAAAAGAAGAACATGGAAGTTGAAGAGATAAATAAAACTGTGCAGAATTTTAACCTAGAAAATGAATTAGGAAAAATCAAGATCCCTATGCCTTTTACTGAGTTAATGAAGAATCCATCTTACAAAAATTTAGTTCTGAAAATGATTGGTTCAGAAAATAGTCAGCCTCTCTCTGATACATTGAATTTACAAGAAGAAAGCCCTAAAATATTTATTGGATCATCTCTGGTAGAAAAAACTGAAAATGAAGCAGGTGCATTATGTCCTTTTTACATCACACTCACTATTCATGAACAGATGATGCATAACTATCTTTTGGATTCAGAAGCATCACACAACCTAATTCCAAAGGATGTCATGGAGGCTCTACGTTTGAGTATAACAAATTCCTATCATGATTTGTATGATTTTGACTCACGATCTATAAAATGTTTAGGAGTGATTAAAGATATGGTTGTCAGTTTGGCTCAGCTACCAATGAAGAGTGCGATTATGGATGTGGTAGTAGCTGACATTACACCTAAATTTCAACTGCTCCTCTCTAGATATTGGGAAAAGAAGGTTGGTGGGACTCTAAAAATGGATTTAACATATGCCATTATTCTTGTATTTGGAGGAAAAAACAGAAGGTTATACAGAGAGTTATAATTTGCCTATATTGTGACAGATGGCAAGAATGCTACAAATCATCCCTTGTATGTTGTTGACAAGGATTTGGGTGCTTGTATGTTGCATTTTAGTGATGATGATAATATTGCTGGTTTATTACAGGTTGAAAAAGAAAATCCAGTAAAATGCACAAGAAAACAAGAAGATGAACTTTGGCAATTATACTTTGATGGATCATCTTGTAAGGAAGGTGCTGGAGCAGGGGTTCTTCTAATATCTCCTAGAGCTGAAACAATAAGGTTAATGTATAAATTCGAATTTTTTACCACCAATAACACTATAGAGTATGAATCTTTGTTGTTAGGTTTGAAAGCTACAAAAGATCTTGGTATTCAGCATATTTCTGTATATGGTGACTCCGAGTTGGTTGTTCAGCGGGTGAGGAACAACTATCAAGTGAAACAAGATTTGTTAAAAGTGTACCGTAATGAAGTATGGGATATGATAGACAATTATTTTGTGGCTTTTAGCATTACTTATATTCCTAGGGACCATAATCAAACTACTGATTCTTTGGCCCTAGCAGCCACACATTTTAGAATTCCTAAAACAACATAGCTAAAGTATCCTATTGAGGTTATGTACAGACCCTCTATGCCTGATAATGTAAAGCAGTGGAAATTTTTTGAAGATGATATTGAAATAAAATGGTTTTTAGAGCTGATAAGTGAGTTTTCCAATTCCCTGATTGATCAAGAAGAAGATCATGAGGTTGAAGATTTTGGAGGTATTAATGAAAATGAGATTGTTGGCCACAAGCTAATTGAACTTAAAAGTAATTTCATTCCTAAAGGTTTGGTGCCATTAGAAAGAATATTTTCAAAAGATGATACACCTTTAAAACCTATTGTGCAATCTTCAGAAGAAAATGTGGTGGACTGTAATATTGGAACTCCTGAACATCCTAGAATGGTGAAGATTTCAAAAGCACTCACAACAGAACAGAGGAATAGGTACATTAAGTTGTTGAAAGAGTATATTGATGTTTTTGCTTGGTCATATGAAGATTTGAAAACATATGATACTAGAATTATACAACATAAAGTGCCTTTAAAACCGAATGTTAAGCCTTTCAGACAGAAATTAAGGAGGATAAATCCATCTTTGTTTCTTGTTATTGAAAAAGAGGTGAAACAGTTATTAGATGCCAAGATCATTATTCCCCTCAAGTATTCTTCATGGGTTGCCAATTTAGTTCCTGTCAGGAAAAAGAATGGAGAAATCAAATTGTGTGTTTATTTTAGAAATATGAATAGGTCTTCATTGAAGGATAATTACCCTTTGCCAAAAATAGAACAAATATTGCAGAAGGTGGTTGGTGCACAAAGAATTTCTATGGTTGATGGTTTTTCATGATATAATCAAATTGCCATGCATCTTGATGATAAAAAAAAAAAACTTTTACTACTCCCTGGGGAACTTTCATGTATGATAAAAGGCCTTTTGGATTAATGAATGCTGGAGCAACTTTTCAAAGAGCTATGGACATAGCCTTTGTATGGGAAAGAGATAAGTTTGTAGTGATTTATTTAGATGATATTACAGTTTTTTGACAATCAGATGATGAGCATCTAAAACATTTAGAACAAACTTTTCTGAAATGCAAAAAATATGGTTTATCTCTTAATCCAAAGAAATCACATTTTGTTGTACAAGAAGAAAAATTATTGGGTCATTTAGTTTCAGCTGATTGCATAAGGATTGATCCAGAGAGGGTGAAAGCAATAATGAAAATAAGTTTTTCAAGGATCAAGAAGGATGTACAATCTTTCATTGGTAAAATCAATTTTCTGCATTGGTTTATACCAATTTTTTCTAAGACTATCAAACATATTACAACCATGCTGAAGAAGGATCAAGAAGTCAAGTGGACTGTAGAGGAAAATAATTCATTCAAAAAAATTAAGATGGCTCTTACTAAAGCTCTAGTGTTAGTAAGCCCAGATATTACAAAGGAATTTCTAACCTTTTCCTTTGCATCTGAATATACATTGGTTGTTGTTTTATTACAGAAGAATAAGGATGGTATTGAACAGCCTATTGCATTTTTCAGGAAAACTCTTAGAGATTCGGAGCTAAAATACAACATTTTAGAGAAACAGGGTTATTCTTTGGTAAAAGCTTTGAAATTATTCAGAATTTATGTTTTGCATTCCAAAGTTATTGCTTATGTGCATAATGCTGCCATAAAATGTGTTTTGACTCAGCTTGACAGTGAGGGAAAAAGAGGGAAGTGGATTGCCAAAATTATGGAATATGGTGTGGATATTAGACCTACAAAGATAGTACAGGGACAAATTCTAGCTAAACTACTAGCTGATTCAAATTGCCAATGTTTAGGGCTACATTTGATGGAAAAATAGCCAGCACAAGAAGAAATTCAAACAGAGCTGGAGAAAGAGAAGATTATGGATTTCTATTCAGCATCTACATGGTATGCAAACATTGTATACTTTCTTTTGTACTTGTAATGTCCAGAACACTTAGACAAGAAAGCTGCTAGGTATTTGAAGTTGAAAACCACTAAGTATTGTTTGGTAGAACAACAGCTGTTTTGGAAAGATCCAGGGGGTATTCTACTCAGATGCTTAGATAAACCTGAAATTGAAGGAGTAATTTCTGAATCTCATGAAGGTGCTTGTGGAGGTCATAAGTATTGGAAGGAAACATCATATAAAATTCTAAGAGTTGGATACTATTGGCCCTCTTTATTTTCAGATGTATATCAGCAGGTAAGAGCATGTATCCCTTGTCAGAAATTTGCTGGTAAACAAAAGTTGTTGTCATTACCTTTAAATCCAATTGCAGTTAATGCCCCTTTTCAGTAGTGGGGTTTGGACTTCATAGGGGAGATAAATCTATCTTCCTCAGGGCAGCATAAGTGGATTTTGACTGCTACAGATTTCTTTACTAAGTGGGTAGAAGATATTCCCACAAGGAATGCCACAGATAAGGTGATCATAGGTTTTATTGAAGAAAATATTCTTAGTAGATTTGGATGTCCAAAGAAAATATTGACTGATAATGCTAAAGCCTTTAAATCTAAAGCTATGGGGGCATTTTGTGAAAAGAATGGTATCCTGTTGAAACACTCAACAGGATTATTATCCTTGGGGGAATGGGTTAAATGAATCATCTAATAAAAATATCATTCAAAGTATCAGGAAGTTGCTGAAACATAATAAAAGATCGTGTGATTCTGTGCTAAAGTATGCATTATGGGAAAACAGAATAACAATTAAGCAAGCAATTGGAACCTCTCCTTTCCAATTAGTATATGGTACAGATGCAATTTTTCCTATTCAGTTGGGCATCCCAGTGATGAAATTTTTTCAATATTCTCAAGAAGAACCTAATGACATGCAAAGAATAATTTATGCAATGATAGAGCTACAATAGAAACGAGAAAAAATGGAAGAAAAAGCTCAATTGTATAGGTTGAAGATCAAAGAAAGATTTGATAAGAAAATCAAAGATAATACTTTTTCAGTGGGTAACATGATTTTACGATGGGATGCTAGGAAGGAGCAGAAAGGAAAGTATGGCAAGTTTGATAACCTTTGGTTTGGTCCTTTCATAGTATCGAAGTTTTTGGAAAACAATACTTTTGTTCTACAGACTTTGGAAGGTGAGGAGTTGTCTAATCCCGTTAATGGAAGATTCCTAAAGCATTTCTACAGATTTTGAAGATGGATACTGGAATTTCATTGTATATACCGATGTGAATAGCAGAATAAAGACTCAGTAACCCAATGGAAATTTTGCAAACTAGTAAGTAGCAGCACAGAAGGCACTGGTCTATAGGTTCTTGAAGCCTCACAGGGAGGACTTCATCCCACAGCAGGAGCCAAATGTTAGGTCATGTTTTTGTTTTCTATCTTTTAATACTTTTATTTATGTTTTGAAGCTTGGTTTTTATTCTTAGAAATTTTTTCTTGATTGACATAGTTTGAATTTTTCCCTTTAGATTTTATGTTATTTGATTTCTTAGTTTATTTTTACAAGTTTTGGTTTGATTTCATGATCAAAGGGATTATAGAAGGCTTATATGGATTAAAAAGTCTGAAAAATAGCATAAAAATTTAATTGAGACTCCTAAACCAAGTTTAAACACTTATCATTAGCATAATTTTTTTAAATCATTAACCTGAATTTTCTTGTAGCACAAGCCAAAAAAAGTTACACAGAGGCGCTGCAAGAAATCCGCACAAAGTTAAAAATCCTCTTTCAATGTTGTGGAGACTTAGTTCTTTAAAGCATCGATGAAGTAGTTGATAAAGCTTCCGATCACTGATCACGAAGCCTATGGTCAAAACACTGCGCAAGTTTAAAATCATCTTTCAACGTTGCGGAAAGCTAATGGTCTAGAGTCATTTTTTTAAACATTGCAGAGATTTAGTTCTTTAAAACAACGACACTGCAGCAGTATAGTGGCTTAAGGTTTGGATGCATTAGAGATTACTACCTCCGATCACCGACGGGTTAGAAATGGGAAGTGTTGATTCGTTCAGTCTTGAACCTCCAATCGCTGATGCTGAGAAGGATTAATTGTTAGTGAAGAGAGACGTTGTTATCGTGGGAACATTCAAATGTTAATCCCTTTGAAAAGTGGAATATAATCATTAAGGTGAATCATGGAGGTTTCTTGCAGAACTGATGAAATAATGATGGCGGATCATAATGAAACAAAAGTGTTTCAGATCATCTCTTTTCCTGAAGTACATGAAGAGAAGGTGGAGATTGTGGCAGAAAATTAGTTCTTAGAAAGTGGAATTTTGAATTAGAGAGAAAGTTAGGGCTTTCAAGAACCTTTGTCTAGAGTACTCAAAATGGTCAGAGAAGATTGGATGCATGCATTTCGACACCTGATAAATAGACGAATAGGATTCGAGCAGCTAGATTAGTTGTTGTAATAGCATAAAAGACGGTCAGAGTGTGGTCATGCCTATCATATGCTACATAATGTGACAATGAACTACTACTAGCCATTCCCCAGTTAGTTAATATTGGTACTACTACTGCCTTAACACTCATTTTCATTAATGGTGAGTTGTCTCATTTTAGTTAATGATATTCATTAATGATCAGTTATCCAAGAAACTCTTTTCATGTTCAAATTCAAAACATTCATTAACATGGTAAGAGTTGTACAATAGTTTGCATATGGATAAATACTATATGGTTCATGACACTAACAATAGATTTCATTTTATTTGGGTTTTTCAAATAAAAAGTGAATGATAACTATCGAGATAAGAAGGGCAATTTATTTTAAAAAAGAGGGAGTTATCTATTCCTGTAGCATAGTTTTATGTTTTGGTAGCAACAACTTTATTGTTACAAATATTGAGGAATATATCCCTATTATCCTATGTCATTATAGTTCACCATTCACCAAGACAACATAATTCATAATTCAACTTCATTTTATTTTAATTGAAAATTCCATCACTAGAACATTAGTCTTAGCAATAAGAATCTATAGAGGTATTGGATTCAAGATTTATCATTTTTTCATGTAGCCAAAGAAAAACAATAACATGGTTCAAGGTCTCATATGAGTTATTATTTTCAAGAAATTTGGTTTTATAATCAATTAGCAGGTCCTACAATGATTATTTTTTAGCAGTCACAATATTTGTTGTAGCAAGTCGATGTATTGAATTTTTTGTATTAATTTAACAATCCAATTGTTACCAGGTGTCAAATTGTTACTAGATTTCCTATACCAGTTGGAAATTTCAAGAATTGTAGTAACATGTCATTTGTTATATAGAATCAAGTTGTTACAGTATTTTACTCCATGAATAGTGAAGTAAAAACCATATGTGGGAATTAAGTATTTTGGTGACTTGTTCGACCCAAGAAGATCAATCCATCAGGGAAACTCATAAGACTCTTGTTCTAAGCCACCAAGGTTAGATTCTATACCAAATCAAATCTCTTATTCTAGATTCCTCACTTCATAGCCATGATCTAGCACAAACAACCAGATAAGTTCCTTAGTTATCATCAACAATGAAATATTCTCTTAGAATCAACACTCAAGTTTTATATCTCATTCTCTTTTCCCAATTTTCACTTATCCAAATCTGCTCATCAACATGCATAGGAAACTAATGGTGCGATTTTTCTTCATCTACTTATTATCTTAAAATTTGGAAATTCATAAGAACTATTATAAATATCTTAACATAATATTACATGTTTCCAAAAAATTCCCATTGCATTACTGGTAATCAATGTGTTATCCTTACTCTATCTTATCATTATTTCTGTGTACAAATATGACCACTCCACTACATTATAAGTCAACCATGTTAACCAATGATGTATCATATTCCATCATAAATCATAATGATGATCATGTGTTATTTAAATGTTATGACCCTTCCTATGAAAGGATTACGCGTGACTTCTTCGAAATCATTGAAAGGATTTGGAAAAAGTCACACACTTGAATTATCATATCACCTGTTGCACCCTTCGATTCATAAATGTGTTACCATAAACAAAAACCCTCCATTTCAATAGTGTTGAATAACTAATAATATATGGGTTCAAACAAATCACTTACATTCTAAATATTGCATCATGAGTATGGTAAATATGAAAGAGTCAGAGGGGAGATAGTTCTTTGATGCATACATTAGGTGCAATAATATGTTCCAAAAAGAAGGGTGTTGGTCATTCAGTGGAAAGTTCCAGGGTTATTAAAAAAAAATACGATGGTATTTGTAGTCAATTTAAATGGATCTAGTGTTCGGGTTGAAAATATATAATTCATAGTCTCTGAAGCCTCAATTGCTACAACAATGGGATTGTCATGAGAAGGAGAGCAGTGATTTCAGAATATAAGGTTAGAAAATCAGTTTTGGTATGAATTTATGAATCCATCTAGGAAAGGACCATACTGGAGCAAGGGATTATCTCTCTCTTGGATTAAGGAGGAATATTAATACATTCTCTACACTATCCAAAAGTTTATTATGTGCAAGGAAAGGTATGGTGTGAATTTTCTCTGCCACATTCTCTTATGCCTAATTTTGAGAATAGTTAAAATATCGATCTACCTTTCTTCCTATGGAATAACCTCATGAAAAGGGAATCACGTATACAAAATAATCCTAGCAGTATTGAACATATCTTGTATCATCATTCCATGGTTAGAATCCATATTGTGAAGGAATTAAAAAAATGGGAAAATACATGGGAATACTTCCTACTTTGGAATGGTTTCCATGAAGAGTTCATCATAGCCACAAGTTAAGGCCCCAACCATCAACATGTTGATGTTTTTGATAAGTAGACAAGGAAATATAGATATACTTGAGTTGTGGCTACTAGTAAATCTCGAAGCTCAACATTAGGAAAAAGGAAGAGGATCAAATTTATAGTTGATACACCCATTGAAGACATAATCCACCTATCAATTGGAATTATAAATAATAGATGAATTGAAGTAAAAAAAATATCGTTCAAATGAGATCATAGATATTACATCAATCAAAGATCCACTAGCTAGCACTTCAACATTGCACAAAAATATACCTATATTACTAGGATTATGGCACAACAAGAACCCCATGACTCACGATCGAGTCAAGATGATAAATAGGATGATGTGTAAGTCATTGGAAGAATTCCTAGGATGATAAAAACATGTTATTACACCAAGGATGCGGATACTCCCTCGGATTTGGAGATGACGAATTAGACTAATCCTATAGATGTTAATTTAGTTAATATAGTAACACAAATAGAATTCATCATCCCATTTTTTAGAATGAAATCAATAGGTCTAAACCCAAGGAATATAATATTGCATTCCTTTAATTGGTCAAGTAAACAACAATATCCAATTCTTCACGCTCTATTTCCTCATCTCAATAAAAAAGGAAGGAGCAGAGAATCATAGATTTGAAGAAGAGAATTAAGGGACTGAAGAAGGAAATCGAGGAGCTCAAACCCTTAATAGACATATAAAGTAGTGAAATTATATTTTGAAACAATGAAGTAATCAAATTTGTCATGGTATTAAACAATTCACTTCACGAAACAAGATACTCCTCAGAAAATAACAAAAATGGAATTGAGAGAACAAGAAACTAAAGTGGCGAAATTGACGATTAAAATCTAAGCTCAAAAAAAACCACAATAGGATACATGTCCATGAAACTTCCAAATTTAACATCTATATTTGAATCATTGCAACAAATCATATCTAGTTAGTTAGCCAATCCACAATTCTATTCAGTTTTGGGAACTTTGGAAGTAGACCTTTAGTAGTAGTTCACTTGCATGAGGACATGCAAGATCTTGGGTGTGGGGGATATGTTGGGAATAGGGTTTGATGTGTTTTTCACTATCAAGAAACCCTCATTTAACTATTTTCTCCCCCCATTTCCACCATATTTTGTAGTTTTCTAGCATCATTTTGCAAGGGATACACTTGAAAGAGCCTTATCTTGTAATAATTAATCAATTCATTATAATACCCTTTTTTTTATTAATATTTATATGTGAACTCATTGTACCTAACATTGTTACCGAAAAAAACATAGACTTCCTATAACAATATTTACAAATTAAGAAACAAAATCATTGGTTCACATTGTAGCATTGTGCTAAATCCAAAATGGATATATGGGTTTTTCTTACAAATAAGTCAAGATGGTTTCCTTCCTCTCAATCAACTCCTAACCTCATGATTGAGATCATCAACCTTTAGTCAAATCATAAGGTCATTGGAATATAATTTGAGGTTCTAGGGAGATAATAAGTGATGGAGTGCATTCAAGATTAAATTGGGGAGAAATTCTGGTGACTGCGAAGAAATTTGGGTTCTAGGGTCACGGAGGAGAAGGGATAATGCAAGAGAACTAGAGTGAATGCCAACAATCAGATGGTTTTGGGCTCTCACAATGACGAAACAGGGAGGGGGCCACTCCCCCTCCACTTCCAATAGAGAATACATGATGGAAAACCCGCAAATCAACAAAATCCAAGGGGATGGAGATGGAGAGATCGAGCAATTTTGGGGGTTAGGGATCCCACCCTGAATCATAGAATAGGGCTTGGGAGGATACCCCCCGCGTGCTCAAAGTATTCCTACATTTCAGATCCGATCGAAAAAACTACAAGAAAATGAAAAGCTATGGAAGGAGAAATATTTGATAGGTAAATTTATTGGAATCTAGATGAAGGAAATGGATATGGTTTGTTAGATCAAGAATACTTGGAATCCCAAAGGGCACTATAATCGGCACCTAGGATCAAAGGGTTTTTTCACCATAATCCTATTCAACTAGAAGGATCGGGATCTGATATTGGAAGGGGGCCCTTATTTTTTCATGTCGGTGGGCCTCTATCTACATCCATGGAAAGAGATATTCAATCATGTAAGATAGTACATGAGGGTTGCACCCATAGATCCTTCAAGATATTGGGAATACTCTGGGGGAATTTTTGAAAGAAACGGAACAAACCAAAAAACAAAGATATACTTCATTTGCATGCATTTATGTATACATGGATCTATCAAAAGAGCTACCAAATGCCATCAATTTAAACTGGAAAGATGAAGAAGGGAATTCGTTGATCAACTATGAACACATTCTTTTTAGATGTAGACAATGGCATGAATATGGGAATTTCATCCAGAACTTCCCAAAGAATAACCAGCAACCTCTAATCATTTAGTAGACATAGGAAAAGATAGAGTACAAGGATGGATTTGTTCATATTTGAAACAGAAGGAATCCTTGATCGGATTCCATGCATCAATAGGGAAGAGAGACAAAAGGCGGTAAATCAAACAACAACAACATATTTGTGATTTTGAGTGAGAGGGAAGAAGAAGAGAAGCTTGATGATAAGGATGACACTCAAAAATCACAATCAAACAAGATAGAGGACAAGGAGGAGGATGACCCCAAACCATAAGAGCAGACAGAATGTATGGAGGAAGATGGGGTTGAGGACATGGAACTAGGGGAGTTAAATCTAGACAAGATTGAGAAGGAATGTGAGAAAAAAGGGAAAGGTTGTGTGTCATGACGACATTTGGAGCTCCTGTAGGAATTGATAATGAAAATAAGGGCCAAAAAACAACTTGGGATAGCAACTAAACACTAGAATGGAAACAAGAAAAAACAATCTGAGGAGGATCCACAGAGAGGTAGTAAAAAAAAGAAAAAGTGAAGTATTGCAGCGATAGGTGTCAAGCTTATTGAACCAGGCCAATATACCATGATTGTAGTGGAATTTTTTGAAGTTAACTGAGTGAACCAATGAAAATAATGTCATGGAAAATTCAGGGTTTCAACCACCCCAAGAAAATTAAGGTTCTCGCTAAGAAACTTAAGATGGAGAGACCAGTAGTTCTCTTTCTCGAAGAGAAGAAGTGTAAATGTGAAACCCTCAATCAAGTAGGATAGCAGATTTGGAAAGGATGTAGGAAAAAATCTTTAGATTCCAATGTGGTGACAGGAGGAATTGCGATTTTGTGGCATCCAAAACTAATCATCTTATCAAACCTTTTGGAAACTGGGTTCTCCCTGATGATTTATTTCACAATCATGGATTCGTGGGGAAAGGGAACCTTAACAAAAATTTATGGAGATTGTATTTCTTCCCTCTATATTCCCCTGGACCCAGGTTTAGTCCCTTTCACTCAGCACAATAAATCCCAAGATATCGGCCCGATGGAGCAGAGCTTAGCCGGCAGCACCTGCGACACAGATGCCCTCTCACCCGAGATATCTCATTTTTATGGGTATTTTCCAAAACCACATTTACACAGTTGGTGAAGGAGGGTGTTTTAATTCCTTGGCTCTGCGCCAAGGTTTCCTATGAAGAATGGGACAGTGGGTTCCTTGTATGCACAATATTTCAACACCAAGTTATGATCCAACCCTTCTTTATGCGACTTAAGTGAACTAACAGTGAATAGACATCATAAGAATACTCATTAATATAATGCAGCAGTCATACATTTATCCAGTTGCAACACAATAATAATCCAGTCATTCAGCACAACATTCATGCATATAACTAAGCTACTCAACATTCACATAGATACACAATATATAACGTGGAAACCTATCCTAAAAAAAACCACAAGGTGCTCTTCATCTGGCATGAGGAAATAGATGCACCTTTTGTATGCCCACAAAGCTGCAGACTCTGTTCAAGATATTATCTTATATCTTTATAGACTTTTCCTCCCTCTCATGCTCTTTGATCATCTCTCTTTCTCTTTCTACTTTACTCCTACTAGCGATCCACACACAGCATAGATCAACTCAACCTTCTATACTTGTCTGTGCACTTGGATGCAGAACCACTACTCCGATGCACTTAGTGATCCATAATAATTAACCAAAAACTTCCTCTCTCAAGTCTAGCTCATGCATCTTTTCCAAGAATCTAGAGGTTACTCAAAATACTGTATCATCTAATCAACCAAAACCAACTATCTATCTATTTAACCCAACTATAGCTTGGGTTCCTTCTTTTATAGCCTTATTACAGACTCGATACAGATCCCATGCATTCTTGTTATAGACTCAATACTAGCTCGATACAGAATCTAACATACTCATTACAGACTCTTCTTCAGTCGCTATCCCATATGACTTACTATCTTCAGCCAACATGTTGCATTTCCTATTCTGGTAATACATAAAAAAGGCACCATCGCCTGACTTACAAAGATTCCTTCATGTGTGTGGTTTATGTCAACTCCAACCAAGCTCGTACCTATGATCGCTAAGCGTCGTCACTTTATCAGTGTTATGGCTTATGGTCATTTTCTGGCCGTTACACTATCTACATGCCTTCTTATGCGGATATTCTTCCATGTCATCTTGTATCTCGTTCTATCCTTCTATTGTGGCTTACTCATCTGGTGCAGCTTCCTTGTCCCACGCCTTCTCTTTGACTTCTTCTTCTCTTTCCTTCTTATGTTACAACATCCTTCTATTTTCCTTGATGCTCCTTCCTTTGTTGTAGCTCCTTCCTCTTACTCTTTTGTACTCCTTCTTCTTAGTTAGGAAGAATTCCACATGAATTCTTCCCTACTATCATGAGGCCCAACAAGCCCCCAACACTCACCTATGGCTTGTCCCAAGCCATGCGAACTATTCCTCCATGGTATGACTTGCATTGATTTTGGTATGAAAATACTCCATGATTTTTAGCAACTTCTCTTTTTTCTATGCGCACTTCTTCTTTTGTTTTTTGCATATGCTCCACCAAGTTCGGACTGATGTGTTTCGGCATGACTCTTTCTATAGATTCTTCTAACTCATGAACCTTCTGGTGTATAGGATGAATTATGTTCCCTTTGTGTTTGACTTTATGTTCCTTATGTGCTTGACTTTATGTTCCTTCTATTCTTGATTTTCTGTTCCTTCTGTTCTTGGTCGTATTTTCCTTCTGTGTTTGCAGCTAGCTGGAGGCTTTATATTTATGGTACTACTATCCTTTTTGCAAATGAAGACATCAATAAGGCAGTTTCATTCCTCAAGATAACTAACTCCTTTTCAAACTTGTCATTTTGTCTCCTTCTGGATGATTTTACTGCTCAGTGGAGTAGGACGTAGGGGTAGGACACAGGGGATGAGGGACGTATCGGTAACACCGATGTTATTTGTCTACATTTCTAGCTTAATCTTCAATCTAATCCCAATTTTTTCCTTACTCCCTTCAAAATATTCCTCGGCGTTACCCGTGAATGATTATGCGACATCTGAGTAAGCCTCGGAGGTCACGGCACTCGCTCAGTCCAACATCTAGTCAGTGTTTCTCTTTGGTATAGTGCTGCTAAGATGTGCCATCCTCAATATGTAGTACCTCCCTCCCTCAAGGTATTCCAGTGCAACATGTATTTGGATTTGTCATCACCTCCCATTGATTTAGCAATTTCCAGTGATGATGGTGATGATGTTGGAATTTGCTTCTACTTCTCTTGGTCCAAACATCTATTTAGATCAGTAGTTCATAGAAATTGATACTATGCACTGTGGCAATTAATTCTTGGTAATTATGTCCAGAGGGTTCGGCGGGATGTCCTCTGGTATTTTAATTCCTGGCATTGATTCTTCAGTTGTGCTCATCTCTTTTAAGACAACATTGATTTTACCGGCATCAGAAGGTCTTCACAATGGCAGCCTTTCCAAGCTGGCTAGAGCCACTTTTGCATAGAGGACCAATAGTGACTGGATCTCCAAGAGGCTCCCGGTCTTCAGTGGCACAAATCCAACAACAGTCCTCTTACTCAAAATAGTCATTATAGTTTCCTCGATAAGACCCCCAGGGTCATTAGCACTGAAACACTTATTCAACATACTCCTCCACAAGTTTTCCTTCATTCTATGTCTTGCAACTATTATGGTGGTGGCATTATAAGGATGCGAGATGGGAATCAGACATCAGTAGTGGGGTCATTCCAGGAATTTGGTTTTCAAATCCTCACACGTGCTATCATCGAGTAACATAATGACAAAATGAATCATCACGTGGGTTCTTTGTCCGACTCCTTATGTGGAGGTGCCAACTACGCCGCCCATTTTTGCTATGACGTCATGATATTAATGGTGGAAGTGACCCTAAACTTTTCTTATGATCTTCTCTAGTTTCCTTGTTGTCTATGGATTTGATATTTGTCACCTCAATAATCGTTCCTCATAATTATTCCAATGCATCATTGTTTTTAGTGCCACACTTCCCTCGCCCTGCCTTTTGTGAAGGTCACACTATTCACTTCTCCTAGTCGTCATTGTGATCATCACCATCATTTTCATCATTCTTTTTTTTTTACCTAGTCGCGGTTATCAAAATAAGGCTTCAACTCGCTCCCATTGATGAGCCCTCTAACTTCTATGCCATCTAATTTTTCCAATTTCAATTCTCCTCCATCAGTGATTTCCTTCACTATATGAGGAACTAACCAATGCGTCTTCAACTTGCGTGGGTGTTTGAAAAATTTGTTGTCGTACATAGACACATTAAGAAAAAGGCCACTGGCTGAAAATTTCTTGTTCTTAATGTGTCTATCATGCCATACCTTCTTCCTTTATTTTTCTATATTTTGATGGAATCCTGTAATGAAGCGTTCTTCTTCCAAATGGATTAACTGAAGTAGTGTTTCTTTGACAGCATCAACATCTGTCATTTCCGTAATGGATGCCACCCTTAATCTTGGTACAATATATTCCATATGTATGATAGCTTCTTATCCATATACTAACTTAAATGGTGTCTAGCCGGTTAACTTCTTACATGTTGTGTGATATGCTCATATTACTGCGAAAACTTTCTTGTCCCAATCATCCCTTCTTGTATTGCAGACTTTAGTTAGTGCATTTTCCATAATTTTGTTAAATGATTTGATCGCTCCATTGGATCTTATGGGTGATATGGAGTTGTTCTTCTATGTTGTATCTAAAATTTATCAGTTAGTTCCTCAATCAACTGATTAACAAAATGTGTACCTTGATCGCTAATAAATATCTTAGGGCACCCGGACCTTGTTACAACATTTTCAAATAATTTTTTTGTTGTTGTCGCAGTAGTACAATCCTTGACAGGTGCAAATTATTCCCAACAAGTTAGGTAATCCATCTCAGTGATAATATACCTATCTCATGTGCGTTCCCTGCTTTATTAATAGGTCTGAGAAAATCAACAACCCATTCATCAAATTCCTATAATGTGAGTTGTGGAACTAATGAAATTTCATCTCTTCTGGATTGATTTCCCATTCTTTGGCAGGCGTCACAACTGCAATAGTAATCTCAGACATATGCATGCATGGTAGGCCACCATAACCCTTCCTGTAATATCTTACGCACCATTTTCTTTCCTGCATAGTGTCCTTCTGCGATGCTAGCATATGCTTCACTTAAAATAATAGGGCACTCATGTTCAAAAATACAACGTCGCAGTATCTCATTCAGGCCTAGTTTATATAAGTGGTGAACAATAAATTGGAAATATACAACTCGTGTTCCTAACTGTTTCTTCTGTGTTGATGTGAACTTGGCCATTACAAAACCCATAATGAGGAACTATATGATTTCTTCATATTGATTATCAAAGGTGGTTATTGCAAATAGTTGTGTGTCAGGGAGATTATCAGCTTCCATATTAGTAGGTTCTTCTCCATTATCTATTCTGGAGAGATGGTCTGGTCCTAAGTTTAATCGTCCCGGTTTAACAATTATCTCAAAGTCAAATTCTTGAAAGAGGAGAAGCCACTAGCATATCTCCCCTCCAACACTGGATTATTTACCAAATATTTCAATGCAAAATGGTCAGTGTACATTTTAAAATGTCCCCCCAACAATTAATGTCTGAATTTTTGCAAGGCATAGACCATCGCAAGTCCTTCTCTCTCTGTTGTGGTGTAATTCTTTTCTACAACTGAAAACTTCCTTCTAGAAAAAGCAATGGGGTGATCAATGTATCCCTCTCCTTGTTGCATTAGTACCACTCCAAGTGCAACAAAGGATGCACCAACATGAACATGGAATTCTTTTTCCAATTTGGAAATACGAGTATCAGTGCAGTGGCCATTTTATTTTTCAGCTTATCTAGACTCTCTTGGCATTATTCTGTCCACTAAAACTTGATATCATTTTTCAACAATTTCTCCATTAGGGTTGTTACTTGTGCATATCCTTTGATGAACTTTATGTATTATCCCATATGTCCTAATGTTTCTCTTAACTGTTTCACTGTGGTAGGTGGTGGTAAGTCCAAGATGATGGCGATTTTAGTTGGGTCAACCAAAATCCCATCATGACAGACCACATTGCCTATCAGAGCCCCAAAAGGCACACAAAAAATATATTTTCTCAATTTGAGGGAAATTCGGTACTAACGACATCCTTATAACATCATTCGAAGACTCTCTATGTGATATTTTATAATACCAAAGACTATCCAATCATCAAAATAGATTTCAAGAAATTTATGTATAAACTCTTTAAATGAAGCAACAACAATTCTAAAAAAACTTGCAGGTGCATTCTTGACTCCAAAGGCAATTACCGTGTACTGGTAGCATCCCCACTCCGTTGCAAAGGTATTCTTGTAGAGATCTTCTTTGGAAAATATTACCTGATGGTAGCCCGAGAATCCATCTATAAATGAATACAGTTCTTGTCCTCAAATATTCTCCAATACTTCATCCGTAAATGGAGTTGGAAATGGATTGTGAAAGCAAGTCTCATTTAATTTCCTGAGATCAACACATATCCAGACTTCTCTTTAAATTTTCTTGTCCTGCACTACGATCATGCTAATTCATTCTGATTCTTCAACTGGTTCTATTACTCCTACTTCTAGAATCGAATCAAGTTCTGCTTTAACTTTCTCTTTGTAGTGTGGTTTTAATATGTATGGCCTTTGTTTGACCGACTTTGCATTAGGACTCAAGGGTATCTTCATATCATCAAGGTATCCAACTATGCCTTTCATTTCAAAGAACTTTGTAGGGAACAAATCCCTAAATTCATGTAATAAGTCAATGATTTTTCCCACAGTCTCACCATCCTAGTAATCTCCAATATTAGCAAACTTCGGGTTTTCCTCAGACCAAATATTTACTTTCTTAAGTTTGAGAGGTTTTAAAAATGGTTAGTAGTTATAGCAACTCCCTCTACTGTGCATATACCTTTTGAATTAGGTATATTATCTCAAGTGGGTCATCGCCATTAGGTTCTCCTGTGAGATTATAGAACTGCATCCATCTATGTGTAGTCATGTTGCATTGATGAAAGTTTGTGTCTGCAACCGGTATTTCTTCAAATATATTCTCCTTAATGACTTGTAACGCAACATCCACAGTTGGGTGTTCACTTTCAAATTCAAATGTCTGGGTAAATATTACAGCTAAGATTTCCCATTCAATGTTTCCTCGTCACAGCTCTTCTAATGTCTACCAACTTCTCGAGACCATTTCCAAATTGTGGATGATTTGGAAAACCCATTCTTGACACGGATATTTTTTTCGGAATCCCACGATAATGCTCAATATGTTTCACGGGATCTATCAATCCTATGTACTTTTCATCAGAATAATTGACCTCTTCTCCAAATTTGACCTCCATTAGTCTCCTACATTGTCTCCATTCAGAGATAGATTGTTTGTGTGTAACCCACCATCTAGCGGGCGTAGCTTTCAGCACATAGTCCAAAGCAGAAAATTGTTGTGATTCTGTGACCTTTTCTTCAAATTCTCCTAGAAAATATGCAATATTAGGAAATCCTTCATATGTAGGAAGCATTCTTGCTTTGGCTCCTACCCTTCGAACAAATCTTGTGACTTTCACACATCTGCACCTGGAGACTTCATGCATCATGTTCTGCCAATTTTCTAGAGCATCACCTGAGTCATACTTGCACGAGCTTACACTACGCCAACTCAGGTTTCCATCAGTTGTTGGGTTAATATAGTATTCCTTTGAATACATGATGTTGTACAGCTGGTCCAGATAATTCTCTTTCCCTTCACTATGCACAGGCTCGACATATTGTTTTCCTTCAAGTGGATCAATGGGAGAAACCACTCTTATTTCATAATCTTCAAAAGACAATATTATTTTCTTGAATTTTATAATAGTTTGGTTGTATATTTCCCAATCAATTCCTATAAGTGTAGGATATGGTTTTGTGTCATCGACAATGTCAATAACTCTGAAGTCGGCATATCTTATTATGTCTTAGACTTCCACAGGTACTTGGGTCAGTCTACCAATTGGTAGAACCTTTAACTGGTTTGCAATCCTTAGCTGAATATGAGACCATTCTAATCGTGGATTATTCATCCTCTGCCACATCTATCTTTTCAATATATTGACATCCAAGCCCAATTCTAATATGATATAGTCCATATCATAATCTCCTATTTGCGCAGTCATTCGCAGTTCTTGGTCTATATTCACTTTCCTCCCAATATTATTAACTCTTTTTTTAGGTCGCAGGTCTTCTGTGGTTTCTTCTATGAGTGATGTTAGTTCTGTGACAACATATTTATCATGGATTAGTGCTAAAAAAAATTTGAAAAAATATTTAATCTTACTAACATTTTTCATTGAAGGCTTCTTGATTAGTTGCTGAAATTGTTTGGGCATAGCTCTAACTTGTCTAGATGTCAACAGCTGATTGGTATTAACAAATTCTTGTCGCACCTTCAAGAAGACTTATTTCTCTTGTTGGAAATCTAGCAAAGATTTATTTTGTGCTACAGGTATTACCAGCGGTTGTCCTTGTTGCGTATGTTGGTCTGCTCCCATCCCAACACCTCCTCTTGTGACTACAATAATGTTAGGTTGTCTTAGTTTAGGAAAAATCATCTGAATATTCGGATTGGGGTTCTGATTCTGATTCTGCACCAGGTTGGGGTTAACGAAAGTTCTAGCCTTCCATTTCGTAATAAGTTGGAGACACTGTTCGACAGTGTGATCAAATTCCTTACAATATGTACAATTTTTCGTAGGACTTTGAAAATATAGGTAAAAATGTCCTGGATGCCCACAATTATAACATATGATTTGGCCTCTTTCTCAACCAAAACCTCCTCCTAGTTGTTGTCCTCGACCTCTAAAATCTCCATCCCCCTTTGTGGAGGGTATTGTTTTTGTTGAGGATACTGATTCTAATAGTATTGCGGTTGAGGATATTGTTGTTGTTGATACTGTGTAGGATGATATTGAGGTTGCGCTCGTTCATATTGCATTTGCTCATAATTTTTCATTAACTAGGTATCCATCATTTTTTCTTATATCATCTGAAGGGATCTGCAGTCTTTCTCACCATGACCTATTGAATTACAAAATTTACAATATAGACTAGCAGGTTCACTTACAATATTCTGTAAGTACATACATTCCTG
Organism: Pseudotsuga menziesii; assembly: GCA_001517045.1. NCBI lineage: Eukaryota > Viridiplantae > Streptophyta > Pinopsida > Pinales > Pinaceae > Pseudotsuga > Pseudotsuga menziesii. Next base: position 236,072 of record LPNX010127043.1, read on the forward strand.
AGACTTTTGACCTCTAGTCTAACATATTCTACACCAAGGAATTCCTTGGGTATTTAGTGGGTTGGGAGCACTTGTTGTGACATAGTTCCTGAGTGTCAGGAAATTATCTTTATGGTGTCCCTTTGTTCTGCATCTTGTACACCATAGTTCCTCCTAAACTTCCTTTTCTCTTTTAATGTCATGGAGCTGCACCATAAGATTAGCCAGTTGCGACTCAATTTACATCATTCTCAAGCCAGTGTCTCCAACCGGTGAGGCTTCTAAGTTCATCGAAATTTCAAGAGCCCCTGTCTACGACATAATTTTCTATTGCATCAACGGGGTTCAGATATGTGGTAGCTAGGCAGAAATAAACCATTCCTTGTGTTTCACATCCAACATTTGGAAACTGAATTTGGCCATTAATTTCTTAAATCTTTGGTCAAAGTCCCAAACAGATTATGTCGGTAGTTTCTTAATCTCTTTGATATCTTTGATGCATTGTGATTCAGAATTTGGCTTTTTGACTTCATCTATCAACCTCAGTCGAATCTTGTTGAGTGTCTTCAGGACAACTCCTATTGGTACTATCAATAATTTCATATATCGATCCAACACACAACCTCGTAATGTCATGATCATTTGTGCTTTCTTGATGTTCTCAGTCTGGATTTGTCGTACAGTCCAAACACCATCACAAAGAAACCAATGATGCTATGGGTCTTCCAACCCATTTCCATTGAATATTGGGAGCTTAATTTTGGCTCCAGCCATTATATTTGTTGGTGGTACAGTCAGAACAAAATTTGGACTAGTCAGACTTCCTCGTTCTCTATTTACAATGCTAGTAGTACTTGTATTTACATAATCACTTGGAGACAGGTCTCGCAATCTTACCTCTGGTAGTGTAGGCAAGTTGTACGCATATTCTTGTTCTTGAGCTTCAATTGAATATTTTGACTCCTCATCGCCTTATGATATCGAATGATATTCCTCCTCTTTGTCATAAGATACCTCATCTAAGTATGATGCAAACTCGTAGCCTTCTTCTTCTTGATCTGTGTTGCAACTCCCTTGTTCTAACAAAGTTTTTCTTCTTTTACCAGATCTGAATCTTCTTCCGCTTCTTAAAAATCCTAGTTCTAGTTCAATTCCGCTATCTCCTGGGAACATCTCATTCTAGGGTTCTACTGATACATTGCCACCCTTTGTTATTCATTCTATCATCTGCAGAATTCCTTTTTCACATAAAAGCATTTTTATCCACGTCTTTAAAGATGACAGGTATCTATTGCATGGTCCTCGAAAAAAATTTCGCTCTGCCTCACTATATGACAGGTATCTATTGCATGGTCAACAACAAACTTGGTAATATATCCTTCTAGGATGTTGTCTACCCAAAAATACACAACCCTTGATTTAGGGTTATTTACCCTTTTCAGCCACTCTATCAAGAAAAGACTCCACTCTTTTGGTTCTCCTCCTTGGAAATTCCTTTGTTGGGTTGCTAGCTTACACAACCACTCATGCAACATGATGGGAAACTTAGAAAAGAAAATCTTGTAAATGTATGAATAAATGTACTGACCCAACCACTCTGTTGGGTTCCACCGAAATCCTTCACTTTCTTTTCGTGCAAACTCTAGCTCTTTGCGGTCCACCCAGTCCTGGATTTTCGGTTTCGTGGGTTGCCACAACATATCCCTCACCACACACTTTAAGGTCCCAGCAACAGAAAAATTTGTTGCATTTCTTCCCTCTCTGTGTCCCCATACCTAGGTTCAGTCCCTTTTGCTCAGCATAAAAAATCCCAATATATTGGCACAATGGAGCGTAGCTCAACCAGAAGCACCTGTAACACAGATGTCGTCTCACCCGACATATCTCAGTTTTATGGGTAACTTCTAGAACCACGTTTCCGCAGTTGGTGCAGGTTGTTGTTTTAGTACCTTGGCTCTGCGCCAAGGTTTCCTATGAAGACCGGGACAGTGGGTTACTTGTATGCATAGTATTTCAATACCAACCTATGATCGAACCCTTATTTATGCGACTTAAGTGAGCTAATAGTGAATAGACATCATAAGCATACTCATTAATATAATGTAGTAGTCATACATTTATCTAGTTGTAACACAATAATCATCCATTCATTCAACACAACATTCATGCATATAACTAATCTACTCAACATTCACACATATACACAAAATGTGACGTGGAAACCCATTAGAGAAAAAACCACAAGGTTCTCTTCATTTGGCATGAAGAATCAGATGCACCTTTTGTCTACGCACAAAGTTGCAGACTTTTTTCAAGAGATTCTCTTCCATCTTTACAAACTTTTACTCCCTCTCATGCTCTTTGGTCTTCTCTATTTCTCTTCCTACTCTACTCCTCCTAGTGATCCACACACAGCCTAGATCAACTCAACCTTCTCTACTTGTCTGCGCACTCAGCTGCAAAACCACTACTCTGATGCACTCAACGATCCAGAGTCATTAACCAAAAACTTCCTCTCTCAATTCTAGCTCCAGCATCTTTTCCAAAAGTCTAGAGGTTACTCAAAATACTGTATTATCTAATCAACCAAACCAGCTATCTATCTGTCTAACCCAGCTATAGCTTGGGATCCTTATTTTATAGCCTTATTATAGACTTGATACATATCCCATACATTCTTATTACAGACTCAATACTGACTCGATACAGACTCTAATAGAGTCATTAAATACTCTTCTTCATTCACTATCCCAGCTGACTTACTATCTTCAGCCAACATGTTGTCTTTCTTATTCTGGTAATACATAACAAAAGGCACTATCGTCCTGACTTACAAAGATTCCTTCACACATGTGGTTTCCGCCGAATCCAGCTGAGATCATACCCGCGATCGCTAAGGCTTGTCTCTCTCTCAGTGTTATGCCTTACTATCACTTTCTGGCTGTTATACTATCTACACGCCTGCTTCTACGGATATCCTACCATATCATCGCATATCTCATTCTATCCTTCTGTCGTGGCTTACTCATCCGGCACAGCTTCCTCATCCCGCTCCTTCTCTTTATCTTCTTCTTCTCTTTCCTTCTTTTGTCGCAACATCCTTCCCTTTTCCTTGATGCTCCTTCCTCTATTGTAGCTCCTTCCTCTTACTCTTTTGTACCCCTTCTCCTTACTTAGGAAGAATTACACATGAATTATGCCTTACTATCTCAAGGCCCAACAATGGCCCAAGTGTATTCCCTTAGAAACCCTCGTTTCTAGAATTTTTATGATGGGTCAATGGGAAAGTAGGTAGTATCCCATGGATAATGGGAGGAGACTTCAATCTGATAACTTCTATGGGGAAAAAGAAAGGGGGGAGAAGGAATTTGGATAGATTCCAGGAATCCTTCAGGAACTTCATAGAGGAAAGTCAACTAGTTGACTTAGAAACATGAAATGGATTATTCACATGGAATAATCAATGAGGAGGGGAGTAACACATAGCATCAATATTATAAATATTCTTGGTCTCAGAGGACATTGTCAGAGAAGCAGGAGAGGTGTATGTCATTATCCTTCTTGTTGTTGGGTCAGATCATTTGCCCATCTATCTACAATGGGATTGGTCTGATCATCGCAATAGGAAACCATTCAGATTTGAGCAATTATTTCTTGAACACAAAGATATGAAATCATTAGTTCATAAGTGGTGGCAAGAATTAGTTCCCCCTATGGTTCATCTATGTATCAATTGCAATAGAAGTTGAATGCAGTGAAAGTGAGGATTCGTACTTGAAACAAAGAAGAATTTGGAAACATATTCCAAGCTAAAAAAATATTGATCACACATTTAGAGGAGATCCAAAGAATGGGTCTGAATGAAGGTTATGAAGATGACCTCAAACAACAAGAAAAATAGCTCCTAACTTAGATAACCTCGAGGGAGCAATAGAAAGAATTTTATCTAGGAGGGAAAGTTACATTTATTATGCAAAAGTAAGGGAAAGTTTTTTTTCTTGTCTTCTCAACTACATATGCTCTTTTCCATGCACCTTGTGCGATCATGACAAATCAGAAACAACAAGAAAACTTGAAAACGTAGACTTTTCGGGTAAGCTAACCAAGATCTAACCCCATTGTGTGGAAAAGTTTTTTTTGTTTTTGTTTTTCATTTTTTTTAGGGATTTGCAGGAAAAGAAAACAAGCACGGAGAACGAGAAAGAAGAGCAAAAAAAAAAAAAAAACCCCCTTCCTCTTTCCATTATTTTATGTACCTTTTAAACTTAGCTCACTTGGTCCAAGGTTGCTTTATTACTTAATAGGTCTTGAGTTCAAATCTTATTAAGCTACTTTTTAGTGAATGCAATTTCTATTTTCAAGTTACTTTATTGTAAAAGTGCATCTCACATAAATAAAATAAAATAAAAGTGAGTCACTTTAGTCTTTTAATTTATTGTCACACTATTTAAAAGTCACATTATTGTAAAAGTGAACATCACTTATTCTACAAAAGTGATTCACTTCAAAGCAACTTTATTGTAAAAGTGAACATCACTTATTCTACAAAAGTGATTCACTTCAAAGCAACTTTATTGTAAAAGTGATTGTCAAAGGTTGATCTTGGGAAGAGGAGGCTTCTTCAACTTTTTCTTTGATCAAGCATAACTTCATCATCAAGAATCAGTTTTAAGTGTCGTTTTTTTTAAAACCCGCATATTTTTTCGATCTCTTTGCATCCAGACAGTTAGTTTATGTTCTTTCTGCCATTATTTTACAGTATGGCCACCCCTTGTGATATTATACTTACAAGTTCTAACTATTTCTCATGGAAATATCGTATGGAGGATGTTCTGCGAAGTAGAGAATTTTTCAGGATAACCTCAGGAAAAGAAACAGAACCCATTGATGATGATAAGAAAATTAAATGGGCTAATAGATGTGATGAAGCTCGTGGATTGATTGGGATGTAAATCTCTACTGATTTGCGATTCCACATATCTGGAATTGATGAACCTAATCTCGCTTGGGAAAAGTTGGAATCTGTGTTTGGTAAAAAAAATGAAATCCGAGGTCATCAACTTGAGAATGAGTTGCTTTCCTTGAATCCAAATGATTTTTCATGCATTCAAGACTATTTATCTAAGTATAAAAATCTTAGACTATTATGTACAGAATGCAAGATTAATAAAGAAGACAAACAATGTATTTATCATATTCTTTCAAAACTTGGACCTACATATTCTATTTTTGTATCTACATTCTACTCCATGAAATAATCCTTGACTGCAGCTACCTATCAAGAGACTAGCCTTGAATCCTTTTGTGATTCCTTAATTAGAGAGAAAGATAAGCTCATTCATCTTGGAATAATTAACAATGACGATACATCTAGGAAATCCTTATTGTCCCAACAGAAAGAAAAAGTCCAAGCCTCCCAAGAAACAGAATTTTCGCAATAATAAGAAAAACAACAAGGGTCCCAAACCTTCTCAATCAGCTCCTTCTTTAAAAAATGACAAAGAATCCAAGCAAAAAGGAAAGAAGACTGAGCGTCATTGCAATTTTTGTGGGAAAGACAATCATGATGAATCTAATTGTTTTAAGAAGATGGCAGTCTTGGAAGCAGCAATGAAGAAGCACCACATCAGCCTAGATTCATCTTTAGAATCTACCTCTCATGGACATGCACTTTGTGCTTCTGGTTACTCTTATATTGCATCTTCTTCCTCTACTTCAATTGAATGGCTCATTGATTCTGGAGCATCTTATCATATGGTTAAGGATAAATCCATCTTTTCTACTATGCATGAATGTAACACCAAACAAATATTTGTTAGTGATGATAGATCTCTAAGTGTTGTAGGATCTGTAACAGTTCCAGTAGAAAATGGTCATTTCAGTGATGTACTATGTGTTCCAAAAATTTCTTGCAATTTGTTATCAGTCTATCAAATTACTCATTTAGATGAAGTTAAAACTGTGACGTTTACACCTCACCAAGTTGTAATCAAGGATTTTAAAAATCCTCAAAATGTCCTTGCTACTGGAACTATTGATTATATTACCAGGTTGTACAAATTTAACAACTTTGGGTCATCACCTTTTCCTTCAGTTTTTGTTGCTCATAGTAATAACTTGAGCAAAATTTGGCATGAGTGATTTGGTCACTTAAATTATCGCTCATTGCAACAACTATGTAAAGACAATAGGGTGACTGGTCTTCCACTGGTATCTTACAAAGATGGTGTTTGTTCCATTTGTGTACTTGGAAAACATCATCGGGGCAGTTTTGACAAATGTGCCTCTTGGCACGCCTCGGTTCCCTTGGATCTTGTGCATAGTGACTTGTGTGGCCCTCTTCCATCTGCTTCCTTTTCTGGTTTCAAATATTTCTTAACTTTCATCAATGACTACTCCAGACACACTTGGTTTTACTTCCTAAAAATTAAGAGTGAACTATTTAACATGTTCTTGGCCTACAAGGCCCTTGTTGAAAAACAATCTGGTCATTGAATTATTAAGTTAAGATCTGACAATGGAGGAGAATATGTTAACAACACGTTCACTAATTTTTGCACTGAACAAGGAATCCAACAATAGCACTATTCCATATACACCACAACAAAATGGTGTAGCTGAATGGAAGAACCACACTTTAAAAGAAATGGCTAATTGTATGATCCAATCTAAGGGACTAAGTCTTCAATATTGGGCTAAGGTCATAAATTGTGCAAATTACATAGTTAATCGTACACCCACTAAAGTTTTACAAGGTATAACACCGGAAGAAGCATGGAGTAAAATTAAACCAGATGTAAGTCACTTTCGTGTGTTTGGTTGTGAAGCATGGGCTCACATTCCAGATGAAAAATGGAAAGCATTGCAGCCTAAAAGTGAAAAGTGAATATTTGTTGGATATTCTGAAGATGTAAAAGGTTATAGACTTCTTCAGTGACATTATCATGATATAATCATTAGAAGAGATGTTAAATTTGATGAAAATATTTTGGCCTGTGAGCCTAACTTGGCGGGTGTGCCATCTTTGGATTGCAATCCTGAGTTGATGATTGTGCCTTCTTCTTCTTCTTGTTCCATCTTCCTTGACAGGTTTCCAACTCCAGTTTCTGATGATGACAGTGAGGATGAAAATCCACCCTCGCCTTCTTATGTTCCTCCAATTGCACTAGCACCAATACTTCCTCGATAGGTCCATTCAACATGTGAAGCAGCTGGTGATCTTGCCGGTGATCCTAGAGATCAACGTCGAACACGTTCTCAGTTTCAGCGAGCCTCTTCTCTTTTGGCTCAAGTTTCCAAGAATCATGATCTAGAAACTTTTGCAGAAGCTTCGAGAAATCCAAATTGGGATGCAGCTATGGATGAAGAATATCGTTCCTTAATGGCCAACGATACTTGGGATCTTGTTCCTCTTCCAAAAGGAAGAAAACTTGTCATATGTAAATGGGTCTACAAAACTAAGTATGCATCAGATGGAAGTGTTGAAAGACTTAAGGCAAGGTTAGTTTCCAAAGGTTTTTCCCAAATTGAAGGGATTGACTACAATGAAACCTTTTCCCCTGTAGCAAAAATGAACTCCATCTGCCTTGTTCTTTCCCTTGCAACCTTACATAACTGGGAATTCTATCAAATGGATGTCAAGTCTGCCTTCTTACATGGTGATTTACGTGAGGAAATTTACATGGAACAACCTCCTGGATATGTTCAGAATAACTCTAGCCTTGTTTGTCTCCTTAAGAAATCCTTATATGGCCTTAGGAAAGCTCCTAGAGCTTGGTATGCTAAAATGGATAGCTTTCTCCTTGACACTGGTTTTTCTAGATGTCATTCTGACCCCAATGTCTATACCAAGAAAGTAGGAAACCATCTCATAATAATTGTTCTTTATTTTGATGATCTTATCCTTACTGGTAGTGACCCTAAACTTATAACCCATGTGAAATATAGTCTTAGGCAAAATTTTGAAATGTCAGACTTAGGACATTTGCATTATTTTCTTGGTCTCCAAGTCTTGCAAACCAAAGAAGGAATCTTTCTTTCCCAGTCTAAGTATGTGTGTGACCTTCTTCATCACTTCCACATGGAAGATTGTAAACAAACCCCCTTCTCCCTTCTAGTCTGGATTCAAACTTTCTGCCACTTGTAATTCCCCTGAAGTAGATGCCACCTTGTATCGTCAGCTTGTTGGTAGTATTTTATACTTGACTCATTCCCATTCTGACCTTTCCTTTGTCGTTGGTCATGTTTCCCGTTATATGCAAACTCTTCATGAAAGTCACTGGAAAGCAGAAAAAAGAATACTTTGATATATTCGAGGTACAATTTAGTGTGGGATTCATTACAGTACAGGGGGGAAACCTTTGTTGGTTGGTTTCACTAATTCAGATTGGACCAATGATCCTGATGATCGAAATTCTACTGCAGGTTATGTTTTCAGTATGGGATCTGGACCTGTCACTTGGGCTTGTAAGAAACAACAAGCTCTTGCTCTTTCATCGGCAAAGGAATAATATTGAGCCGCAATTAATGCCAGTCAAGAAGCTTTATGGCTTCGATAGATCCTTTCAGAGTTTGGATTCAAGCAGCAGCAGCCTACTCCACTTTGGTGCGACAATCAAAGTGCCATCAAGCTTGCCAAAGATCCAATTCTACATCAGCGTAGAAAACACATTGAGCTACACATGCACTTCATCAGAAATCTTGTTCATGATCATGTTATTGAAGTGCTCTATTGCCCTACAGATGATCAAGTTGCAAACATCTTCACCAAGTCTCTTACAAAAGCGAAGTTTTCTAAACTTCGGTCTATGTTAGGAGTTTAGGAATGTGTCCTTAAGGGGGGATAGGCTCTAATTCCTCCTTCCTTCTCCTAATAGTGTCACTTTTGTAAATCCTTCAATCCTATCCCAAGTTGTTCTTAAGGGGGGATGTTCGGATATTTAGACACTTAGGAGTTAGTTAAGATCAACTTATGTAATATATCCGTTAGGTAAAAGTCTGTTTCTTTAGTATGCATTAGTATGCATTTGTAAATATTCTAATCCAATGGTCACTATATGTTCTAGACATAGAGTGATCTGACAGTTCAACTTCTCTTAGATCATACCTACCATTGATCCATGGCTTAACACCCGATTGGTCTATGATCTCTATTTAAAGAGCGTAGAGGGTCCTTGGCTAGTTGATCGATTATGAGAAGCTCATGTAACTTTCTTTCTTTTACATAATAAATTGCTCCAAGTAGCTATTTGGCTGGGGCCATGGACTATTTCCCTCTCGAGGGTTTTAACCATGTGACAAACATCGGTGTGTTGGTATGTGATCTATTTGTGTGAAGCGTTTGCTCAAGGTGTTTGGTCTTTTGGGAGTACCCTTTGTACCCGAACATTTTCTGCTCTAGAACAACAAAAATTTAACGTGACATTTGGGGTGACTTCTAGCTTCTATTTTTTAAATTGTTAAAGAATTTTTGAAGATTAATAAGATCGTTCCTCATTTGAGTTGGATGTGAAGACGTAGTCCATCAGGGACAAGCTTCGTTATCATATATTTTCTATCATTTTCATGGTTTTCTTTTTGGTTATTTGCTTATGTGTGGATGTTTAAGAATTTAAATTTTAGTTTTTAAAGCATGTTTTTGAGTATTTGACATAGAAAGTTACATGAATTTTTTAATGCTTAAAAAGATCCTGAATATTTTCAGATCATAAATATATTGGAAGCAAAAGTCAAGGAACAATCGCTTCAGGAAGGAGAACGCAACATAGTTTTTTTCCATAATACGGTGATACAAAATAGGAAGTGATCAAAGATTCACAAACTGAGGAAGACAGATGGAAGGCATGTTGATACCAAAGTGGATATTGAAGAGGAGTTGGTCAACCAATTCAAATAGGCCATGAAAAAGTACCAGATGAATAGACAACAAGACATTGCAAAAATAACCCAACTCCTCCCAGCAGTGATCACTCAGGAACAAAATGAGACATTGATCAAACCAATAGAACTACAAGAGGAAGAGGATGCAATGCACCAAATGACTCTGGGAAAGGTCCTAGGGTCGGATGGCTTCACCTCCAATTTTTTCCATTAGTTTTGGGACCTCATAAAAAAGAAGTTTCGGAAATCGTTGAAGAAACATGCCAAGCTCGGGGAGTCCTAAAGGATTTCAATGCGAGCTTCCATAATCTAATCTCCAAGTCATAGGGAGTGGATACACCAAGTAAATATATACCCATAGCTCTATGCAATTTCATTTACAAAATAATTTCTAAATTTGTAGCCAACATATTGAGACCAATACCCCCCCTCTTGATTGGCCCAAAACAATCAAGGTTTGTGGAAGGAAGACAAATCCCATACAACATTATTCTTTTCCACAAGGCTATCCATTCCCTGAAAGTTACCAAAAAACCAGGAATTCTTGTTAAACTCAATATAGGAAAAGAATACGACAAATTGAGTTGGAAATATATGAGGGAAATCTTGAAATCCTTTGGCTTTGGATGTGAATGGATAGAGTGGGTAATGAACATGGTATCTTCCACATTTTTCTCAATTTTGTTGAATGGCTCTCCCACTTGGACATTGAATCCAACCAGAGGCATTCGACAAGGGGACCCCCTATCTCTCTTCCTCTTCATTATAATGGAAGAAGGCCTTAGTTGGATAATTAAAACCCAGACATCCATAGGAGACATTTGCGGTTTAAACCTCCACATGGGTGTAGACAAGAAAACCCATCAACGGTTTGTGGATGAAACCATGCTAATGGGGCACCCTTCAGTCCAAGAGGCAAGATATTTCAATAAATGTTTGACAATATTTGTCAATGCTTCCGGTTTAGAAGTGAACTCGAAAAAATATCAAATATTCTTATTTAACACCCCTAGGGTGACAAAAGGAATATCAATCGCATCCTTGGTTTTTCGGTGGGAGCGATGCCATCAAAGTATCTAGGATCCCAAATGGTGGAAGAGATAATTAGGAAGGTGTCATGGTAGGATCTTCCAGACCATATGAGGAAGAAGCTATCAAGTTGGGAAACCAGGCCATTAAATTTTATGAGCAGATTGATCTTTGTCAATTTTGTTCTCGAGGCCATGTCAATTTACTTATTCTCAGTTTTGGATGCTCTAAAGGAAATCCTCAAGGAAATACACAATATCCAATGAGTTTTCCTATGGGGTGGTAATACAAATAAGTCTAAAATAGAACTCCTGGGATGGGACAAGGTCTTCCAACCCAAGGACAAGGGAGGTCTAGGAATCTGGGATCCAGAGAAAATAAGTGAAGTCCTAGGAACCAATATCTGGTGGAGGTGGTTCACCAATAGAATGACCCCTGGGCTAAACTATGGCACATGAAGTACACCCAAGACAGGCACGAAAATGACTTGGTTCAATTAAGAGAAGAAAAAGAAGGCTTCGATATATGGATGAGTGCCCAACGAAATAAAAGTCTCATCTTGGACCATTGCTTCTGGGAAATCAGAACCGAATGTGAACAAAACTTCTGGGAGGACTCATGGAACCAAATTCTCAATCTCTCGAACAACCCCAGATGGCAAACGCCACAGGAAAGAGGTATAAGAGAAGGAAGGATAAAAGTGCACCAGTACTGGTCTAATATTACTAATAACAGGTATTACTAGGAATGGAAAGGTCAGGAATGGTGGGAATACTTGACAACTGCAGAGGAGGTGAAGGAGCTCTAGGACATGCTTAATGAACGATGCATATGAAGACACAAAGGCCAGGACAAATTAATATGAGGGTATTATCCTATGGGAGTATCCAACATAAAGGAGGCATATGACATAAGAACTAGTAGAGGGGAAGCCCAATAATAGATATGGAGAAAGATATGGGTAATGAACCCTTGGCCAAAAACCACCACCTTCATTTGGCTAGTCATAAAGAGAAGAATTTTGACGGGGGGGAATCTTAGAAAAAGGGGATATGAGGACAAATAAGAGGAGAAAATGAACTAGCTTCTGGATGAGTGCTCTCTTACCTCAACAATCAGGGATCGGGGGAAAAAAATGTCCGTCAATCAGACAGAGTCAGGGACCAACTAGATCAAACTTTCAAAAACTGGAATATGAAAGCATTCCAGAACCCTATCCTCAATATGATATGGTCAATGTTCCCAGGTATGCTATCATGGGTAATATGGAAGGAGAGGAATAGCATAATCTTCAAGGACATGAAATCCGTAGAAGAGGAAGTGTGGAAGAGACTAACTCATAATGTTCAGGAAAAGGTGAGGAATCACCAATGCACAGACAAGGACATGGAGTTAAATGAACACGAGGCCATAATAGCATAAGGTTGGCGGATCTATAAAGAATACATAGGGGGGATCTGAAAGAATTCTTTGGTCCGCCAACCGGCTAGTCCAAATTCATGGTCACTACCCTCGGAAGGAACCTTCAAGCTCAATTTTTATGGCGCATCAAAAGGAAACCTTGGTCAAGCGGGTTATGGAGAAGTTTGCAGGGACTCAACATGGTCAATATTGTATGTTTACTATGGATCCATTGGACTAGAAATGAACAACACTGTGAAGCTCAAAGGACTCCTTCAAGTTCTAAATATTGTTTCCAGGTCAAGATGGTTACCGATGATGGCGAAAGGAGACTCTCGGGTCATCATTGAGATGGCCAAAAAGATTGCCAAGAAGAAAAGGGTGGAGAAAGTGGAAACCAACTGCTACATCCTCAATAGAATGGAAAAGTTGGGGGTTCTACTCTCCTTGAACCTCTCCTGGCATTTCGGCCACATTAGAAGAGAATCCAACAAAGTGGTCGACCTCTTGTCTAATGTGGGATTAGAAGGAGGACACCACATCAGTGAAGGACAACTGCAGTCTTTTGAAGGAGAAAATTGAATAGACCAATGACACCATTTGGCCAACGTTGATCACATGCAATCGAGACGGAAAGGAAGGGCCGAGTAGGGTACTCATGGCTATCCCACAAGTTCACACGCGTATGGGACAAATTCATCCCACCTCATTTAATCCCGAAGAAGTAAGGACAATGAAAGGACGCCCCATCTCTGTCTTTGATAAGGGTCTGCACTCATTACAGTTGCAGGGGATATACACAAAGGATACAATCGGGCTCTCACCTCAGGGATTTAGGAATCCCATCATGGGGAACATCAAGGAGGGTATAGTATCTATAGTTTAAAGGAAATTTATGATGGATGAAGTAATGAGCCCCATAGATTTAGCAATTATAGCCAATCCTGCTATAAAACCGGATAGAAGATAACATCTTCCATGCCCAAATATGTTTATACTAGACCATGTTGTTTCCATTGTCATCAGACTGAACCACCTCTATCAAAGTCTTGCTTTTCTGAAAATCATCCGTAGGAATATGGCTCCAAGGGGGAAACATGGTAGCACTGAAGCAACCACCTCGTCGACACCCATGGCCAAGGGAAGAATATGGAGGCCAGGAGATATCTAAGGGGTGTTGGACGAAGGGTAAATCGTGCATAGTCATGAGATCAAATTCAATTTCTACCTTTTCCGCAATTGAATCCCCACTGTCCTCCGCGACGAGATAAAGGAGATAGAAAAGGAGCTGTGGGAAAGGGAAAAGGTCGCTTTGATGGATGAAATAAGGAAGGAGTTTTAGGAGTGGGCTATGGATCCTAGAACTACGATGGGGAGAGAGTCAGCCTAAGAGCACCTAATGATGTCATATTGGGTTATGAAGAACCTCATGTCGCATGTGATGATGGAGGGGGGGAATAAGAGGCAGGGAGATATGGAGATGGTCCAAACATGGAAGGAACACCACCAGGACTACAAGATTATGCAAAAAAAAGTTGACCTTATTGGCCGAAAACTCATACTGAAGTTTTATACCCCACCTTCTCCAGTCGGCGGTGGAGGAGAGACCAGAACAAAAAGTGGAAAGAGGATGGACGCGGAAGGAGCTGCTCAATGGATGTGCATAGAAGGATATGATGAGGGAGAAGAGGAGCGCGGGAAAGTTCCTGAATAGGTTATAACTTGTTAGGCCTTTTTCTTAGGCTTTATGTTGCAACTAGGATCTGATAGTTTTTATGATAGTAATTTGTTGGTTAGGAAGGTGAACAAACTCTGTCTATTACAATGCAGAAAAAAAGGACTGGTCTTTTTTTGTAGTACCACTATAAACAGAGTGAAAATGGAAGAATAAAACATATTTTGGAAATGTCATGAAGCTAAACCCAACAAGAGTCTGTCATGTAAAATCACAATGTAATATGCTTTTTATGATAATATAATTTCTTAGTTTACACAAAGAAAAAAAAAAGTAATTGAAAGAATTCCATGCATGTCCCATGTCATGGAATCCATTATGAAATCGATCCTTGCTCAATTCTCCACCTACTAAAGTCTATTCTTGTCAATTTAGCGTGGGAAGTATATCTCATGTTTTCACTTAAATAAAATGGTTACTTAATGCAATTCCATATATGAGGAATGAGAAATCTTGTGTTATCTCATGGCATTCCTTGTCCTTTTTGTAATCAACTCTATAAAATAATCCATGTATTAATTCCTTAAAAAAGAGAACTCTAAGCCTGATTTTTTTTTAATTAGAGCATTGAAGAGATCGCTATATCACATTGTAGTTGTTTCGAACATTTTTTTCGATAATAATATAAAGACTCCTTCTCGGTAATTATATAAAGACTCCTCTTATGATATTGTTTCTTGCTTCTTAGTGTATTGTAGTTTTACTACGATGCACCCCTTACTAGGAGGCCCCCCTAACTCAGGTATGCCCTACATATTTTTAGTTAGTTTTCGTTAGTAGCGTTTCATTTATGCAATTGCCTATTTAGTTTCTTTCTTATCTAGTTTCTTTCTTATCTCATAGATTAATCTATAACTTTTCCAAATTTAATTTCTTTATTTAAATTCATATATTGTTCATGCTTTTACTTTGTCTATTGTTTATGCTCTTTGGATTCTAATTAAAGTGAGTAACATAATTCCATGGCGTGGTGTGGATTGTGTGTTACATTAATTTCAATAATAGTTGTTACATGAATTTTTAAAATACACGAATGGTATAGACTTGAAACAATAATTAGACTTGAAAAATAATTAGACTTGAAAAAATAATTAGCATATTTACAATTTGTTTTATATGAATGTTAATGCTTTTCAAAGTTACAAGAATCTTAATTGACAACTATTACAAGAACTCTTTAAAATACATTTGTGTTATAGAAATTGGTTCAAGTTTTATATTATTTTTAATTTTGATTTATTTAATGTGGTATGAATATTAATGCTTTCTAAATATCTATGAATTATTTATATTCTTAAAAAAAAATGTATGAAATATTGGTGCACAAAGATCTCCTATAGGGATAAAAAAAATTGTGACTAGATTAATAAAAAGAATAGTTCTAATACATGATCTTGATTTTTAGTTGACTTATAAAGCACAATTATCTTTTATTTCACTTGTTATCGCTTTAGGATATCTTAGTATTTTTGTTGGTATTCCTCTATCCATTGCATATATTTTTCCATCATTTCATTAGTTTATGAATCTTAGATTGGTTATAAAGTGTGTTAGATTTTAAACATTAAGCTAGCATTTCATTAGGATCTTTAACTGAGAGAACAACAAGCACAACAATCAAACACAAGAGACAATTAACACAGTGTTTTTCCTCGGGGAAACCATAAACGGAGAAAACCCCAAAACTTCCTCAAAGATAGAATCAACACTAAAGTGAAACCAAAAAAAAGTAAGATGATCTCCCGACAACAGTAACCTCTTTCTTCCTTGCCCCGGTATCTTTCTCTTCCTCAGCTATGCGCTACAACTGAGTGTGGATGAGTGTGTGATAAATAGAGAGGTCACCTCTCTATTTATACTAATTCCCGACATGACTAAAACCCTACTAGGGCCGACCTCTCTAGGAGAGTCTAATAACCCTAGTGCCCTGGAACTGCGGGGACTTTAACCCTTAGACAATAGGAGGGTTGCCCATAATGACTTGACATGACTTGTTTACATTATAGATCCTCCCGATAGGAACATCGGGGCATGACATGACACAAGTACATCCCAGAATAAACATCGGGTTACAATAAATAAGAAATACAAGTGAATACATTCTGAAGTTACAATTACATCAACACTCCCTCTTATCTAGGAAGGTATTCTCTTGACACAATTTTCATCACTGGTATTCCTCTCTGGATCATCTTGTCATCTGCATCTTCAAGTCATCTTCATCTTCAAGTCATCTTCATCTTCGGATCTGGATCATCACTTGATCTGGATCATCTCTGGATCTAGATCATCACTCAATCTAGATCATCATCACTGGATCTGGATCATCCCTTGATCTGGATCATCTCTGGAGCATCATATCTGGATCTAGATCATCCCTCGATCTAGATCATCTCTGCTAGATCATCAACACTGAATCTTCACATGTGATATCTCATGATTCTTGTCGTCATAGGAAGTTCTACAGAGCCAGCCCTTTTTCATGCTGGATGTAGGCCTAGCCACCATGTAGGTCTTCTTCAGTGCTTATATCTGACACTTAAGTCAGAATGGCCCACCCAGCACTTACATCTGATCATGTAGGAACTAATCCTATAATCATATCAGAAAGAAAACGCCCAACACTCACATCTGACCATGTGGTAACATAGCCCACAACCCTGTTAGAAAGGCCCAGCACTCACATTCGTTCAACCAATGATCGAAAAGGCTCAACACTAACACTTAGCCATGCGAGGAACCAATCCTCCATGCCAAAAGGATCTGTACTTACATCTGACAACCAATGTCAGAAAGGCTCTGCACTTACATCCATTCAACCAATGATCAGGAAAGGCCCAACACTTACATCCATTCAACCAATGATCGGGAAAGGCTCTGCACTTACATTCAACACATGCGAGGAACCAATCCAACATGCATTTTCGAAAAGGCGTGTACTCACATCTGATCTTGTAGGAACCAATCCTACAATCATATTAGAATGGCCCCCAGTCCCAGACTGAACTACCTGGTAACTAACCAGGTGCCTCCATTCTCCCAGAGAATGGAAGTTGCCCTTACATCTGACCTACTCGTCAAAATGGCCAGCACTCACATCTGACATGGAAGGAACCAATCCTCTCACCATGATAGAATGGCTCAGCCTTTACATCTGACCTACTCGTCAGAATGGCTTACGGATTTAGCACTCATATCTGACATGGAAGGAACCAATCCTCTCACCATGTCAGAATGGCTTAGCCCTTACATCTGACCATGGAAGGAACCAATCCTCTCACCATGTCAAAATGGTTATGGGTCTCATCATTTTCCCTTGGAGGAAACCTCGATATGGAGAACACCAAGCTTCTCCCTGAAGTACTCGAACTTCACCCTAGCTAATGGCTTTGTCAACACATCAGCTATATGTTCCTCTGTTGCAACATACTGGAGCTTCACTGCTCCCTTCTGCACCATATCCCTGATATAGTGATACTTGATCTCGATATGCTTCGACTTGTCATGAAACACTAGATTCTCTGAAAACTTCACGCAACTCTGGTTGTCACAATGTATACAAGTAGCATCCATCTGGAGATCAAATAAATCAGATAGTAGCTTCCTCAGCCATACTACCTCACAACTAGCTGAACAAGCTACGGCATACTCTGCTTTAGCTGTACTCAATGCCACACAGGATTGCTTCCTACTAAATGAAGAGATCACACCTGATCCCATACTAAAGCAACAGCCTGAAGTGCTCTTCCTATCGATGGAACTGCCTGCCCAATCTGAATCAACATAACCCTCCAGGTTAATCCTCTGATTCGCCTCGTACTTGAGCTCATAATCAATTGTACCCATCAGGTACCTCAAAATGTGCTTTGCAGTAATCAAGTGAACATGTCTCGGATCTGTTAAGAACTAGCTCAAGGTGTTCATAGAAAAGAAAATGTTTGGTCTCGTGTTTGTCAGGTACATTAAGGACCCAATCATCTAACGATATATCATAGAATCAATGGTATCTGATGAAGCATCACTCAATAGCTTCAGGTTTGATGCCATACGTGTGGTCATGGCCTTGCATTCCATCATCCCAAACCTCTTCAGGATCTCTACTGCATACCTCCCTTGTCCAAAGAATATTCCATCTACATTCTGCCACACCTCCATGCCTAGAAAATAATGCATCATACCCAAGTCCTTCATTTCGAACACGGTAGCAAGCTTTCTCTTTGTATCAGCAATCAACCCATCCATACCTATTAAAAACAGATCATCTACATATAGTAAAAGCATCACTGGGCTGCCATCTTCAACCTTGTAGTAAAGGTTGGAATCTGCTTTACTCTTGGTAAAGCCCAAACTGGACAGAAAGCTATCAATTCTTTCGTACCATGTCCTGGGTTCCTATTTCAAATTGTACAGGGATTTCTTCAATCTGCACACATGAGACTCCCTGTCATGTATCTCAAAACCGAGTGGTTGTTCTACATACACTTCCTCTTCCACTACACCATTCAAGAAAGAAGTCTTGACATCCATTTGGTGTAGCTTCCATTTCATTACTGTAGCCAAATCAAGTACCGATATGATGGAAGTGTATCTAGATACAGGTGCAAAGGTTTCTTCATAATCTATTCCTTCTTTCTGTGAGAAACCACGAGCCACAAATCTTGCCTTATATTTCTCTATGCTACCATCTGTAGCATGCTTGATCTTGTAGATCCATTTGGAAGTTACAACCGACTTCCCTTCTGGTCTTGGGACAGCATCCCAAACATCATTCTTCATGATCGATTGATACTCTTTGATCATAGCATCCTTCCATTCTTTCCATTATGTCACTTCTTCATAGTTGGAAGGTTCTTTATTGATAACGTCACATAGTAAAGATACATATCCGGAGCAAGATCTGGTTCTCTTTCTTTCTCTGTGATTCTCTTTTGGAGCCCCATATCTTTCCACACCTTGGATAATTTCTCCTACCCAAGTAGGTTTCCTCTTCTAAGGATTCTTCTCCTAAGGTGGATCTACAGGTCTTTTTGGTTCTTTAAATTCTCGATCTTCTTCTTGAATTTCTTCATTCATGGTTGTATCGTGAATTCTAGGTGCTTCTGCTTCTTCAGTATCTTCAGCAGGTCTCTTTCTGGATTTGTTGTAAGTTGTGTCTTCATCAAATGTCACATCCCTGCTAATGTCGATCTTCTTGAATCTCGGGAAGTATATTCTGTAAGCCTTCAAGCTTTTAGAGTATCCCACAAATATACCCTTCTTTCCTGAAGGATCTAGTTTTGTTCTCTTTTCTTTTGGAATGTGTATGTACACTGGACAGCCGAATATTTTGAGATGGTTGACTTAAGGTTTCTTGCCAGAGAAGACTTCTTCAGGAGTCTTGTTCTCGAGTACTCTGTGTGGAGTACGGTTCTGTACATACACCGTTGTTCTGGCTACTTCTGCCCATGGATGCATAGGAAGATCTTGATCATGAAGCATTTCTCTTGCAGCTTCCATGATGGTTCTATTCTTCCTTTTTGCAACCCCATTCTGTTGTGGATTGTAAGGAGTGGACAACTCCCTCTTAATCCCTGATTCTTTGCATAAGTCTTTGAATTCATTTGATGTTAATTCTCCGCCATTATCTGATCGAAAGGTTTTGATCTTCTTTTCTATGTGGTCCTAGATCAAGGCTTTGAATTCCTTGAACTTGTTGAAAACTTCATCTTTGTTCTTCATGAAGTAAATCCATGTCTTCCTAGAAAAGTCATCAATGAAAGAAACATAGTATACATGCCCGCTTAATGAACTTGATGACATTGGTCCACATACATCGGAGTGGATGATTTCCAAGATTCCTTTTGCTTTTCTTTCACTACTTGGAAATGTCTTCTTTGTGTTCTTTTCTTTCGCACATCCTTTGCAGACCCTTTCATGTTTTGCTTGAATTTCTGAAAGACCTTCAACAACTTTGCTTGCAAGTGGTAGTGCTTTGTAATGCACATGTGCAAGCCTTCTGTGCCAAAGTTCATTTGGTTCTACTGTGTCATGGACCATAGCTTGTTCTGGATGGCCCTTCAGCTTGTATAAGCCTCCTTCTTGTTCCCCAATCACTATTGCATCATCAATAGTCTTTCCTCTTGGACACATGAGGACTTGACCATCTACAAATGCAACCCTCATGCCTTTTGTATCCAATTCTGATATGGATAGAAGATTCTTCTTCAATCCTAGTACAAACAAGACATCTTTCATTTTTATAGACTTTTCGGAGTCTAGCTTGTAGGAGGATTCGCCACTACCTTTTATGGGATATTGGTAGTCATCCCCAAGCTTCACCTTATGGGGTGAATTATGTTCAGATGGGTTCTCAAAGGATTCCTTGAAACCTGTCATGTGATTGGAATCCCCACTGTTAATAAGCCAATATTTGCTTCCATGAGTGACAGTTCCCATGAGTGCGGAGATCATAGCATATTCATCTTCACTTGAAGAGTATTCACTTTCTTGTTTTACTCTCTTCCTGGGAGGATCATCATCCTCAGTAGTGTGAGCATGATGTCTTCTTTTGGAGTTCCTCTTCTTCTTGGATCCATTCTTATTCTTGGGACAATTTCTAGTAAAGTGTCATATTTCATCGCATGTATAACATCTGAGTCTGGATGAATCCCTTCTTACAACATTATTTTTTTGATGAGAATGCTTACCTTGGTGATGATGATTTTTCCTTCTTCCTTTCTTGGAGTGTACTATGAGAGCTTGATCTTCACTTCCCAACTTTTCTTCTCGAGATGCTATCTGAGCTTCTTGTTGAGAACATTCTTCCCACAGTCTACTGAACTTGAACAACTTCTTTCTAGCACAGATTCCTTGGATGAAAGAATCCCATGACCTAGGGAGGCCATTCAATTTTGTCATCACAATTTCTGCATTCTCCACTTCTTCATCTACAGCTTCTAGTTGTTCTTTGATCTGGGAGACCCTTGCGAAGTATGACTGGATGCTCTCCTCATTCTGAATCTTGACATTCTTCAACCAGTTCCTTAGAGTCATCTTCTGATTGATGTTCTTCCCTTCAAACAATTTGGTTAGGGCATCAAACATGGCTTTAGGTGTCTTGAGGGAGGAAACCTGTGGAATGAGGTGATCCTTGATAGAATCTGCAATGATCATCTTTTCATAACCAACTTCTTCTTGTGTAAGGCCTTGGCCTCATCTCCCTCTGGAACTGGAACCTCCTCATGGATGTAGGAGTCCAACTCATTTTCTTCCAGGACCAGGGAGATCCTATACTTCCAAGCTCGGAAGTTATCAGCTCCCTCAAGCTTTTCATCAAGCTTGGTATGATGAGACATCTTAACTAAGAACCTCAAATGGAAATAAAAAAGATTTATATCTTACCAGGTCAAGATGTCGGATCTGGATTTGGAGCTGAAATCCTGTAGTGCTGGTTCAGGAGCAGATTAGGGTTTTTCTTTTCTGAAGTTCTGTCCAACCAAATGCTTTGAATTTGATCCCTAACTTTGATTTTGGGGAGGAGATCAATCCAGGTCTGGGCTCACTGAAAAATTCCTCTTTTATGAAAAGCCCTAATTTTCGGCAGCAGTGTCGGGTCCAAAACTGAAAAACCTCAAAATTGGATTCTACTTCGACAGAAAGATGCACCCTAGGGAAGAGAGTTATTCCACCCTACTTTTGCTGAAAATCTATGGAGAGAGATCCAAAAAATAGGAATCCCTAGTTCCCGCAGCTGCACAATGTCTTCTTGTCATGTTAGTTCTGATACCATGTTAGATTTTAAACATTAAGCTAGCATTTCATTATGATCTTTAATTGAGAGAACAACAAACACAACAATCAAACATAAGAGACAATGAACACAGTGTTTTTCCTCATGGAAACCATAAATGGAGAAAAACCCTCAACTTCTTGAGATAGAATCAGCACTAAAGTGAAACCCAAAAATAGTAAGATGATCTCTCGACAGCAGTAACCTCTTTCTTCCTTGCCCCAGTGTCTTTCTCTTCCTCAGCTATGCGCTACAACTGAGTGTGGATGAGTGTGTGATAAATAGAGAGGTCACCTCTCTATTTATACTAATTCTCGACATGACTAAAACCCTACTAGGGCCGACCTCTCTAGGAGAGTCTAATAACCCTAGTGCCCTTGAACTGCGAGAACTTTAACCCTTAGACAATAGGAGGGTTACCCACAATGACTTGACATGACTTGTTTACATTATAGATTCTCCCGATAGGAACATCGGGGCATGACATGACACAAGTACATCCCAGAATAAACATCGGGTTACAATAGATAAAAAAATACAAGTGAATACATTCTGAAGTTACAATTACATCAACAAAGTGTAGTAGGATTTGAGCCATTAAATTATGTAAGAGATAAATTAGAAACATGCCTAATACTCCATATCTCATTTAATAAAATCCAAAGAGTAAAATTTTATTAAATAATATTCCTTATTGATCCACTTTATCATAAGATACAAATCACCAAAGACCTATATCTAAGAAACACCAAACTATGTAACCAAATTCAGTACCAATTTTAGATCCATCAACTTAGAGAAATTTTGTGTGCTTGTACCTAAACCTATTTTGAAACATAATGAAAGCGTTTTATATGTAAATAGGATGCCTCCTATACCTCACTTTAGAGGGTTACCTTGAGAAGCACCATAAAAAGAAAAAAGGGAAATCCTTCCCTTTATTAATTTATTATTCAATAACTTACCTCGATGCTTTTGCAAGTTTGGTTTGAGTTAAAGAACCAGGGATATGTAAATCCTACATGGCACATCGTAGTGATGGGATATCATTTTCCTCAAATATTAAGGAATTCCTTACCAACCAAACACCCCATGCCATCACCAAGGTAAATATTCATAATCCTTTCATAGATCACTAACACACCACCACCTAAGTCTTCCTTCATTATAATCCCCTATCCAAACATCTTTTATACCTATGAGACCTTAAATATCCATCCAAACTTTCTTTGCATAACGCCATGTCATAATAAGTTGGAAGTTAGTTTCTTCATTTTCTTTACATAAATTGCACCATTTATGTCCATATTTATTTCTCTTTTTCAACATATATAACATTAGTGTCTTGTTGTTTGAAAACAACCACATGAATATACAAGACTTGGAAATACAATTGAAACGCCAAACTCTCTTATACCACCATTCTTCTAGTTTTTATGTGCATGGGGAGGATAATGTAGGGTACCTAAGGAGGTACCCAAGGGGATAATATATGTAATGTGGCCATAATCATGGAATAGGACCACTTGGTAGTTGGTGGGTAATAAATAACCCCACCAATATTACAGGATGTTTCTCTTACTGACCAAGAAGGGCTTAAGGTGGGGGATGAAGAAGTATTTTCATGTAAATAGTTGAAGTATAAACATGCAGATGAAAAGTATGAGGTTGAATCCAAAGAAGAAAATGATACATAAGAACATGAAGAAAATCCCCAAGAATAAGATCCTAAACATGAAGAACAATCTAAGGAGCTACATCACTCAAAGGAATAATAGGTTAAAGAGTTAAACAAAGAAGAATCAATATATAAGGCCGCAATTTATCGACACCCACACCACCATGAGAAACAACAGTCATCTTAAGGAAATTTTGGGAGCATCAACAAACATGGAATTGAAAAGGAAACCATATGGAGGAACATGGAGGATCCATCAAAAGGACATACAATCGACCAAAATGTGTTCCAAAACTACGTTGACCAATATAAACCTATTAGGATTTTAATGAACATAATATAATAATATGCGAGAACATAATCCACATAGCAACATATTTAAGATTGACACATAATTTTTACTTGGAAAACCCAAAACCAATAAAAACCATCATAATAGATATATTATCTCCCTTCACCTAAGTGAGCTAGCCACCACTCATCTCCAGGCCACTTTGCAGTGGAGCCTCCTCAAGCCTTATAAAGGCTTCATCAAATGCAATACCATGGGACACCAAATACCTTTGGAAGCCAAATACCATGGAATACAAGAAAACATGTGCCCAAAACTATGTGCTAGACCCAAACCACATTTGACTCATTCCCAAGTCAAGGTTTACCCTAACAATTCCCCCTTTAAACTTCAAATGGAGTAATCGCCAACCCCCTTCAAAGTTTTATCAAGGAATCTCACATTCCCCCTCTCACCTAGGTGTATCTCTTTGTGAGTTTACCAAGGGTATGCATGTCTTACAAGGTCTTACAACCATATGTCCATTGACATGCAAACTGCTCCATTAATTTTTTTCATGTGTCTTCATGGTGACACCATCACCATCCATTGGTTAATCCTCTCGCCTTTCCATGCTCTCTTTCTCACTCATTTTCCACCATTCTCCTTTTGTACCTACATCCAACCTTGTCATTGACGTCCATATAAAAAGAATCCATTTACCAAATTACACAGATCCTTAACCGATGTAACCGTCAATTCTATAGAAATTCTCTTCACTTACATGATTCATCAATCTTGGTCCCACGATTGATATTAAACCATCTCACATTCCTCTCGCAATCAAAGACTCAACCTCTCTGATCCACATCAAGTTAGGCTACGAGCACACCTGCCAACCTCATACCTAACCAGTGGTTCATTCCACACTTGATGCAATATCCTTTCTCTACACATAAGAGGGATACCCTGTGCTTCTAGCACTCGAGGAAATTACATTCTAACCAGGAACCAAAAAATATTGTTAAGGTGTCATGTACCAACGAACATGCACCCAAAATTAATTCAAAAAACTAGGTACAACACAATGAGCAGTGACTATATGCCAAACCATTGCTATGTTACTGGTTATTAGGATTTTAACGAGCATAATACAATAATATGAGAGAACACAAATCCACATAGAAATGCATATAAGATAGACACACAATGTGTACAAGGAAACCCAAAACTCGAAAAAAACACCATACTAGATCTATTATCTCCCTTGACCTAAGTGAGGTAACCACCACTCACCTCCAGGCCACTTTACAATGGAGTCACCTCAAGCCTTATAAAGACTTCATCACATGCAATACCATGGGAAAATACCACAGGTCACCAAATACCTTTGAAAACCAAATACCATGGGATATAAAAAACCATGTACCCAAAACTATGTGCTAGACCCAAACCACCTTTGACTCAAACCCAAATAGTAGACTTTTCCAACGAGATCAACATTATAACAATACATAAAAACAAATCTAAAATTTATTTTAATTCAGAAATATCCCTACTTGAGTCATGACTAGATATCAATATCATCTTAAAAAGTGAGTTAATGATAAAATTTTCATACTTTTATTCCTTTAAAATTATGCACTCTAAAACACTTATATTCATTTAAAATTCCATGCTCTATAACCTTCTTCAAAACCCTTATCCACTTCATTACTAAATTGAATTCTTTTTTAAGTTTTGCACACTTCAGTATTAAATTCAGCACACTTCAGTATTAAATTCATTTCAAATCCACATCCACTTCATTATTAATTTCTTTCCCAATCCACCTCTTATCCACTTTGTTGTTATATCCACCAGCGTAGATCCAAATCCTAGGCTTTAATAAGCGTTGAGAGGGATCAAATATCTAGAGGTGCAAACCTCTTCTTAGGTATTGCACTCGAGCTATCAGCTTTGGTGTGTCCTATATATAGCCATTGTTTTGATTCAAATCAAAAGACACATCTTTTTATTTAAGGTCTACATATAATATTTTTATTATTAATATTTAATATTATTTATAGTGGACATATAATATTTTTTATTATTTTTTATTTTGTTAGGAACAAACATTACAAAATCTCCCATGGGTTGTATAGGAGGGGTTGCACATGGTTTTAAAACCATTTTGCAAGGCCCTCCTAAACCATGGATTGTTTAAGAGGCCTTGCACATGGCTTTAAAACCATGTGCAAGGTTAACAAAAAAAAATTATGCATAATTCAAATTTTTTATTTTTTATTGTTTTATTTAAGTAGGAACATTACAAGGTCATATTAAAAGATTCTTTTTGTGACAAACATTAACCATAACAAAAAGTTTACACATCAATGTTGTTTACAACTTGTTTGCAATATGGTTGGAAATACAAAACAAAAATGATGTATTCAAAGTTTATAACCAATCTAAAATTATTATTCTCCAAACATTAATAGAAAATGTATTGATATTTACATTGATAAGCTTTTTTTAAGAAAATGTATTGATATTTACATTGATAAGTAACTTTATTTTTTCAGAAAATGTATTGATATTTACATTGATAAGCCTTTTTTCACTGTGCATGTTTTCGTCGTCCCTATGTCGAATGAAAATATGGCACCTCTTCTTCTCTTCTGAATTATCTATTAGTCGTTGGTTTGGCTGTGCCCCGTAGTTTCTACTCTAGTCTGGTGGTTTTTCTTCCTCTCAGTAAGGGTTCCAGACGCGGAAGTCTACTTCAAACACTTGTGCGATTCGTTTCTACACTCGACATAAGGTTTTTAACGTGGGTTTATTCTCCGTGTTGCTTCCATTGCGTCGCATCCGATCCAAACTCGGTCTGACACAATGGGTGTTCCTAAAGTTTCCTTCCAATTTCTTTAGACAATTGTGTCGAATCGCTGCCAACAACGGGAAGTGAGTATTTTTCAGTGATCAGTATAAAGTGATGCAAAAGAACTCGCAATCATGGAAGGTGAAGGTGAAGGTGAAGCATGCAGGAAACAAAGCTTAGATTCTAGATTCCTGTATGTTTCTAGGTTCTCCGAGTTAGAAGAGCTGCCCAAGTGTGGAAACGATATACATGTAGATACCTAGTTTCCTGTTGTGCAAAATGTTATATTTAATTGCTCATCCATTCTTCATTCTTCATTCTTCATTCTTCATTCTTCATTTTGGTTGGCTTAGACATTTGAAATGTATATGTTTGATGCAGATCTGTTGCATGTTGTTGAATGAAATCGAGAGGGGAAACACTTCAATTAATAATAAGAAGCTGAGTTATAAACTGCTTCGGACTTTCAGGATATTATGTGATAGGAGTGACGGATGAGAGCGAAAATGTTTCAACGTTGGCAGAACTATTGGTGCACTTAACAATATGTTAAGCCTCTAAATCCCATCAGGAAGTTGTTGCAGAGAATGAGGTAAGAGGGTCCTCAACCACCTCAAATGCTACGCGTGAGAAAAGGTAAAATAATAATGTTCAAAGTTCCCATCCAAGTAAGCCCTTCCAAAATCGTCTGCCTTTAGTTCCTTAGTTCCTACGCAATTAAGAGTCACCATGAGATGTTGTTATAAAAAAATTGAAATCTATATCATTTAAAAACCATATTTCACAACTATGAGATTCTTATCATAATGCTTGGCCCTTGTATGTAGTAGCAACAAGTATTCATTATGGGATTACACTTTTATCCATATCCACCAATCAACTTATACCTACAATCTATAATCCTCCCCGACAGAATTTTCATTCAACCAAACAACCAAACAACCATCACTATTCAAGCGTATAAAATTTCATTGCAATATTATGGGAGGTTCATTTGATTTCCTTAAATGGTTTCTTTATTCTAGGGCGATGATGAGATACCATATATTTCTCTAACCAGAGATGAGAAATCTACATATACATAGAAACATCGATAGCAGGCCTATACGAATAAATATAATCCACATCCTTAACTTTATGAATATAATGGAGAGTGTTTTTGTTTTTATTTTAATTGGTCAGAAAAAATATTTATTACTTTTAATTAATGGCTAATAAAATCTATATCATAATTAAATAGAAGTAAATATTTATAGCCGACATTTACAACATCTCTCTCATAATCGGAAATCATAAGTAAATAGAAGTAAATATTTATAACCCACATTTACATAAGAAACGTTACATAATGTCACAACATCTCCCTCATAATAGGATTAGGAAATAATATTTATACCCGACATTTACATGAGGAACGTTCCGGAATGTTACAAGATCTCCCCCATACTGGGTTGTAGAGCACCTCTCAGCGCAATGACTACCCTGTGAATAAATAATATCCAAGTGACGTTTTCGGAACACCGTTCTAAATGGATTTTAAGGCCAACACCTATCAGTAATGAAGGGTTATCGTGATGATTAACTTTAAATATTTCATTTTCTCCTCTAATGAAAATATTACCTTTCCTTTAAAGATATAATATATTGATTATGTCAAGGACTATTATTTTAATTTTAAACCATTTAATCTCTAGTAATAATTCATGGTTATATGAAGGCTCTAGATTCACACTTCTATGATATACCCTAGGAAATATTTTGACATGTACTCTAAATGAGCATGGCCTTCTTATTAAACATGTTGATGGGCATGGTGTTTTTTATTTCATATAGCGTTGACTTGCTATTAGTTGGGTTGATTAGTTATTGGTGGATTCATCACTGTTTACTGGATGTCTTTATTTTCTATCTCGTAGACAATTCATTCAAAAATCAGAGCAAAGCTTTTCAATTTTCTTTGGGTCGGCAATTTGGTGGATGAAAAACTTCATCTGGCGTCTTGAGAAAACATGTCACTCCCTCGTGATCAAGGCGGCTGGAGTATTAAACATTTAGGTATCTTCAACTCCTCTCTTTGTGCCAAATCAGTGTGGAGATCATTTTTCAGCAATGGTTTGTGGGGGAAACTTGTTAAGGCTAAATATTTTAAAGGCCTTGATCCCTTTCATTGGCTGAGAGCAGGACCAAAACAAAAATACCCGGGGTCAACTATATGGAAAAGCTTGATAAAAAGTCTACCTATTATTTCAAATGATTTGAGTTGAAAAGTTGGCAGGGGGATCCAGATGTTTTTAGACATTGATCCGATCCGTGGAATTGGTGAAAAATCACTACTCTCTCAAAATATTATACGAGAGCTTCATTCTCGAAACTTGTATGTTTTGAAAGATGTTCATTGTGATGTCGATCTTATTAAGTGGGAAGATTCTACATTCAGTGGGTTTGACTGGCAGGAGTGTGAAGGAATGGGACAGATTCATTCTAGCTCTTAAGCAAGGGAATTTTTTTCTTTCAAACTCCCCAGACAAGTTGGTTTGGTTGTATAACTCGAGAGACGGTAAGGTGATTGCAAATCTGTGGTATAAATCGACTATCTCTGTGCATAGCTCGTTTGAAGTTGATTGGTGGATGAAATGGCTTTGGAAAGTGACTCTCCCACTGAAAATAAAGTTATTTTCATGGTTGTGTCTCAAAAACAAGATCCTAAGTTGGGAGGGATTACAAAGAAGAGGCGTTGCGGGCCCATGAAGATGTCCTCTTTGCAGTTCAAACCTAGAGTCGGTTTTACATTTGTTTAGAGACTGTTTGTTTTTTCAGGATGTATGGCTATTAATCATGAACCATTTGAACATTTATCATTGTTGGGGAGGTGCTTTAGTGATGGAAAAATTACAGATGTGGTTTAGAACTTGACTTGGGAGCAATGGATGGAAAAATCCATTTTTCCTTTTACTCGAATGGAATTGTTTCTAGATCTGGTCATTTAGAGTTCTTTTAAGTAAGGTCTATGGGTTTCTTCTTATTTTGTTGAAATGATGAGGACTCTCTTTATTCTGGGTTGTAAAATCAGTTTTTGTTGGAGTTATGTTGTTTTGTTGGCAGGCTGTTATGAGTGATGGAAGAATAGATCCTATTTTGACTGTAACTAGTCAATTTTGGCTACGAAGGCGTATTACTGAATCTCTGACCAGATTGTAAATTTGACACAACTTTCTATAATAAAAATTTGTATTTTATTACTGAAAAAAATATTGGTGGACACTCATCTCTGCATTTTAAACCAAAGTTTTTGTAATCCATGATTTTATAGCGTTTCGTTATCGAAAGTGTTTTACTATTCACAACTTGATTTTCTATTCTCGAGACATAAACGACATGCTCGCTCCCCATGCCAAACATTTATATTTTCATAAATGCCATAAATTTGTGTTTGCATTGTATTTTACGAAAAGTTTATATGATTGGATTATTGTCCAAATTTTACAAACTTTGTCCATAGTAAATTCCTCCCCACTTCCTTCACTACCTCACCCTCATTACTCCCCACCGCCTCACGTTCACCTCCTTCATATCTCCCCACCACCTTACCTCACCACACTCGCAAAATATTC
Organism: Pseudotsuga menziesii; assembly: GCA_001517045.1. NCBI lineage: Eukaryota > Viridiplantae > Streptophyta > Pinopsida > Pinales > Pinaceae > Pseudotsuga > Pseudotsuga menziesii. The sequence goes on from LPNX010127043.1 coordinate 266,283, forward strand.
CCCACAAATATTCTTGCCGCAAGTAAATAGGATCAAGTCACTCCTACACAATAGTCGTTGGCCCCTTCTTTTTGGTTTTGTTTCGTACTCTTCATATGAAGGTGAGGAATTTATAATTTTGTTAGCAATAAAATATCTAGTATTTGTTTTCTATACCTATGTATGGTTAGTACCGCCTATCATTCAAGAAAGCAACAACAACTAACATGAAAGGGTAAAGATTTTAAACAACATACCGTACCTTTTCAAGGTGTTATGCAGCTACCATTTTCCCAAAAGCATTATAAAAAACAAGGCACTTTGGACGGTCCTTTGTTCACTATAGATCGAGCCAAGCATAAAATGTCTCGCTTGTGGCTCCTGAGTATCCATGCCACCTACATGTGCTATGCAATCTGAGTAATATCAATTTTCCAATCTATATCATCATGATGGAAAGCACCCAAATGGAGAGTCAATCCATCTACGCTTAGAGCAAAAGCATTATGCAGGAGAAAAGAAAGACTTGTAGCGACTTTAGAAATCCTTAAATTGGCTTGGCCTTAATTACTCTATAATGAAGGACCTTCTAGTAAACATGATGTTGTCCTCCTTATTTACTACCCATTGCTTTTTTAGATTCCAAATGAAGTAGATTTCGAAATCCATATTGGCCAATAGAATTAACGAAAAATGCTCCAATACTACCCCCATACACTTACACTACTCCAACGATATCAAATCAAGTATCATGGTTCATACATCCATCTATTGCTGAAATTTTCAGTCCAATGTAATGTCTAGGGATGGTTTTCAAAAAGTGGCAATCTGAACTATCCATAAACAGAACAAGCAAGAAAGAAAGAAACTGTTACAACAATAAAATAGTAATAAATAGGTAATTATTCCTAATAGCAATTAATAATATTAAAATATAGTTTATGAAGAGAAGTGTCTCTTCAATATATGATGGCCAATCCATATGTAAGGCAGCTATATCCATTGTAATTTATCATCCATTCAATTATTATATATACTATACATTATTATTTGAAGATGGAACATCCTCCTCCTTAGACATGGATACAAGCTGACTTAATCTGGATATGGATTATCCATCATATCCATTACACCGGATACGGTGTAACATTGGTATCAGAGCTATATGGCCCTTAGCCATTATTTACACTTTGTGTAAATTTAGTTTTTAGGGTTTCCCTAAAACATAGGACATTGTCCAAAAAAGAAAAGAAAAAAAGAAAACGTAAAAAAAAAGAAAAAAGAAAAAGAAAATAAAGGTAAAGAAAATAAAAGAAAGAAAAAAGTTAAAAAGAAAACATAAAAGTAAAAAAAAGTAAAAAAACAAAGAAAAAAAAAATAAACTAAAATAATAAAAGATAAAATAAAACCAACACATGGTTTTGCTTTCCAACTTCAACCCAGGCTGCACCCCCCTCACTCCACTTAGCCCTACAAACAAAAACAATATTAATAAAATAAATATTAAGATAATAATTTTAATATTATTATATAATATTTTAAAACTTATTAATCCACCTTTTAATAAAAATATTTAAATATAATATTTTATTTTTATTATTTTATTTCAACACATTAAATAATTATAATAATTATTATTAATTCATCAATTATTTCAAAGACATTAGTTGTCTTTTATTCCTCCATTAGTCAAAATAAACTTTCAAATACACACATTCACATAAAAGGACCCAAGCTATGATGGAATTAAAAAACAAACTTGAGAAATTGGAGAAAGACATCAAGGCCCTCATTGCCAACCAAGAAAAATTCAGAGAAGAAACGAAAAATAACAAGGCACTTAAGAAAGAAATCAAAGAAGAAGTTGTTCTAGTATAAGGAAGAAAACTTGATGACAAAGTAGACATCATGCACGAGAAACAAAATATTCAAATGACAAGACGTGTGCGATGACACAAAACATAAGCACCATGGCACAAAACTTGAGCATCATGACACAAAACCAGAATACCAAAATAGAAACGTTACAAAAACTATTGTCTAGTACAAACCATATCAGTAACTCAGATATGTTGGACCACTATGTCAACAAAAATGATAGTAACAAAATTGGTCAAGACAATAAACAAGACAAGGGGACTACATATCGTAGGGATGACCAAAATACCAATAATATATTTGATAAAGATGAGCTCGACCAAGATCATAATGAGAATCAAGCCAGTATTGTTGACAATAAGGACGATCCATACAATGACAAAATATGGATCCTACAATATGAAAAAGAATCTAAGTCAAAGGAATCAGATATCGTAGATACATCTTCTACCTTAACTCTTCTACCACCCTGGAGAAACCTAAATGTAACACTATCAGGTGACTTCGAGTGTGAGAAGCCTCACAAAATGCCACTTATCGGGATAACTCGTAAGGATAATAAAACGAAAACATTACATGATGACATCCTAAGTATCATAGGACAAGCAACTTCTAAAACAAGGCTTGATATGGTCAATCACAAAAATATTCCTCGTATTCATGTACAAGGAAAATGGGATAACAATAATAAACATAATGGAGTACAAATTCAAGTTACAAATGAAAGGAAGATGACACAATATTGCGTAAATACCAAGCACATACCTAATACTAGTTCTAAAAAAGAAATGAAGGAAATAATGACATTGTTTCAACAAAAAACGAGAATGAAAAGATGACAACAATAATCTAATCTTTGAGGACAAAGATTTCTTGAGGGGAAGGAAATGTTACAACAATAAAATAGTAATAAATAGGTAACTATTCCTAATAGTAATTAATAATATTAAAATATAGTTTATGAAGAGAAGTGTCTCTTCAATATGTGATGGCCAAGCCATATTTAAGGAAACCATATCCATTTTAATTTATCATCCATTCAATTATTATATATATTATACATTATTATTTGAAGATAGAATATGTTCCTCCCTAGACCTGGATACAGGCTGACTTAATCCGGATACGGATTATCCATTACACCAGATACGGTGTAACAAGCGCATGTTAACAATCAAATCTCACACATATGTGGCATTTTTGCAATTCTTATAGTAAAGCGTCATCAACATACATCATGCAACCCACCAAATACATTCTCATAAAGATCCAAAAAACAACATGAGTCATAAGTGACAAATAACAATAAAAAGAGAAGGTTGCATGGTCAAAACTCTATTTATGGGCATGGTTGTACATATTACTAGTTTTGTGCCTGCATCATATTTGCACAAAATTCCCTTTGATATTTGGGAGACTATCAAAACATCGGGATCTCAACCACCAATCATGCATTAAAGGCTCATGAATGCCCCAAACCAACAAAAATTCAAACTTCTCTTGTCAACATGATGGATGGCAATTCCATATCCCCCATTGTGTACCTTGGAGGTAATTCATGACGTGATGGGGTTCACACTTGGATCTAGTGGTTTCTTAGCCAACACTAAAACAATAAAAGAAGCCATGGGAATGCATATTGTAAGAGAAATATAGAGAAATGTTACGCTGCTGGAATTGTAATGGAGCTTCTTCATAGCCCGTCTCTTCCAAACCAATTAGCATTCTCCAATCTCCCTTGCCTCCTACCTCCAAGGGGAAATTATTTCTCCCACTTATTCAATCTTTCTAGCATCTAGTGTGGACAAAATAGACCTCCCTAATGGATATTGTTGGATTCCCTTTGAAGCTAGCACTTTGTAGGTGGCACTACATGTATTTGTTTGATATTTGTGCAATTTAAATTGGTTCTTGCACTGGTTTCTTGTTATGGTTTGCACCCCCTCTTTCCCATTGTTTATTTCAAGTTATTTTAGTTTTTCTTTTGTTTTATTTCACTAACAAGATCTTGCATGATCTACCTGGGGTTATCACATTTTATTTATGTTTGACAATACTGTGCCTTGTCAACAACCTCACTAGGATTTCAAGCAATGTGGGAAATAAATTTCCCACAAAAAATTTCCCACGTTGGTTGAAATCCTTTGAGGTTGTTGACAAGGCCCAGTATTATCAAACATAAATCAAATGTGATAACCCCGAGTAGATCATGCAAGTTCTTGTAAGTGAAATAAAACAAAATAAAAACTAAAATAAATTGAAATAAACAAGGGGAAAGAGGGGGTGCAAACCACAACAATGAATGAATGTAAGAACCACTTTATATTTCCCAATGGTAAAGAAAGTACATTAAGTGTCTTCTAGGAGGTGTGAGATTCAAAGGTAAGCCAATAATATCCCTCAGGGAGGTCTATTTTTGTCCACACTATATGCTATAAAGGTTGAATAAGAAATGGGAGAAACACTTTCCCCTTGGAGGAAGGAGGAAAGGGAGCTTGGAGAATGCTAATAGGAATGGAAGAGATGGGATATGAAGAAGCTCCAATAAAATTCCAACAACATAACCTTGCTTTATGTTTATCTTACAGCATGCATGCCCATTGCTTCCTTTTATAGACCAAGAGGTGTCCAAGAAACAACTAGATCCAAGTGTGAACCCCGTCACCGCATGAACTAGATATAAGGTGCATAATGAGGGCTATTGAATTCTCATCCATCATGTTGAGGAGACAAGTTTTATTTTTTGTTGGTGAGGGGCGTTCGTGAGCCTTTAATGTGTTGTTGGTGGTTGAGATCTCGTTGTTCTAACAGTTGCGTAGATATCAAAGGGAATTCCATGCAAGTCTAGTGTAGGCACAAAACTGGTAATATGCACATTAATGCACATAAACATAGTTTTGACCACACATACTTGTCTTTTTTACTATTCTTTGGCACTTATAACTCAATCTACTTTATGTATATTGATGAGGATGTCTTATGTGGGTTGCATGCTATATGTTGATGATTCCTTAATGTAAGAATTACAAAAACGTCGCATATGTATGATATTTTAGCATTAACAATGCAGGATTCAAAATATATCCTTGCCTGGATATTGATCAAGATGGAAATCTTGGCAAAATCATTTCAAGGATACATCCTCTATTTTTTACTAGAGCTTTGTGGATTTTCCATTTCTAAGGTTCATATTTACAACAATATGAGTGTATTTAAAACAAGGTTTCCTCCTATGTGTTTTGTTGGATATATGTGGATTTTCCATGGATAAGGTTCATATTTACTGTTACTTCTCTTATTTCCTCTAACACCTTTGGGGTGTTCTTGGTTGCACCTGCTCTTCAAGTTCTGCGACATTTTTCCAAAGGTAGGATGCTATCTTGCCAAGTCAAATGACCTTGTCCCCCATAAACATTTTTGATATATATTCTACATCATTAAGATTTGTGCAGGCTATATTTATAGCATTATAAGGCTTAAGCTTGTTTTCTTCCCATGTTTTTTCTCTCTGCTTTGTATTCTACATCTTTTCCTTTATTTTGTTAACAAAATGCTCATCTTTCTTCTCTTGCTTAACCAAGGCGATTTATATTACTTTGATTTTCATGACTGCATCTTTCTGTAATGCACATACTTCAATCAATCACATCTGTGAAAAATCTATAGTTACCTGGACTATGCTTTTGGCCAGATCATTAAATTCTGGGGTTCCCAGATCTATTACTTCTCCTCCAACTTGTACCCTAATTGATTCAACCCATTTTGGCATATGATGTTCCACTGTTCTAGAAGGGTCGAATTCATCTTGTGACTCAGCTTCCTGAGGTGTATAATCCAATGGGAAGCTAAACTGTTCAACAACTTTATAGAGAACATTCAACCATTCTATAATACTAGTTGTTAACTCTGTCTGGCTCCTGTTGATCTCTTTAAAACTTGCTTGCGCAAATTCTTGTAGTGATTCTCTTAACGATTCCAAGTCTTCCCCATCCATACTGAAGGTATTGGATTGTTTATCAGCCTTCCTTTTCTTGCACTTAGGCTCCCTTTGTTCTGCTTCTTTGTGATATTCTCGTTCTTACAATGGTGGATCCAAAGGAGTCAAGCTGGAATCAATTTTTTTTTACTATTTTTCTTGGTTGTCCTGTGATGGGGGTTTGTCCTAATCCAATTCCTCATCCACTATCTAGGCTTATGGAATAGGTAGCTCAATTTTTTTTTCCATTCATTGGTAATGGCTTCCACTTCTTCTTCTGACATTATAAACCATGTCGTTAACCATTGGCGATTTGGGTCCTGTCGCGGTTGCATGACAACATAATGTGGGCCAATTTGAAACCTGATAATTTGATGAAATCGTGCAACAGTGTCATCATGAAGTCTCATATGTTTCTTCACCTGATGCCTCTGAGCTTCTCCATGTAAGAAAAAATGAATATTACTGTCTGTTTTCCTATTCATGTCCTGTGAGAACCAGACGTTTTGGTATTTTTCTCCTCTGCAAGGAACATGTAGATCTACTAGCCAGTAGTCTGTTGGGTCGTACCAGACAAAAAATGAAATTAAAAGCAATAACTAGGCATGATGGAAAGCCCTACATTATTCTTGTTATGCAGTCGCATCTTGTAACAATTCGTTCAGCAAAAATTGTAACCAATTAATTTGAACTCCCTCTGCACAGAGTTCAGCTAGTGCAACCACACCCACGCTACATTGGGTTGGTCATAATTTCACAACATTTTGCAGGACAATATCCTCGTAGAAAAGTGAACAATAAAGTCATTAATTGATGAAATTAGGAACCCTCTGTTGTCACTAACCAAATCATACTTACCCTTGACCCTCGTGATCATCATTGGGTCCTTGTCCTTCTTTGAAAATGATGGTGGGTCTACTCCTGCTCGCGGAAGGCCTGCAATTATTGAAATGAGGTCAAAATCAATCGAATATGTTTTATCTAATAGGTATCCTCCATGAAATACTACTAGAAACTGTTTCACAAAGGTTTTCACTTATGTACTTCGACCGAAGTGTGGCATGAACAACAATGACAATAGGCCAGACTGGTTCAGCCCTTTCACCCATTTCATTGGAACAAAACAGTTTGGTGAATTGGGTGTTTCCTTCCCCAGTTTCATGTAGTTCTTTCTATCCAGGTCTCTTATTTTGTTTGTATCATGGTCATCAAAGGATAACTTCTACAAATTGTACATAAAGTTCTCGAGTACATTAATTCCTTTTGGAAGTTTGGGTGCTACCAGCGGGGCTCAAACCTTGGATGGAATTTTGAACTTTGGTGCATCTTCCCATCTTGGTGGGGTATATGGTGGACTAAAGGTCCTGGTTTCTGAGTCTTCTTCCTTATTAGGTACTGGTGTTGTTGTATTTTCTTTTTCCTTTCTCTTCCTCTTCATTGTACGTTTTCCCTTTGAAGTTACTGAAGGTCCTAGTACATCTGCTCTAGGTTTTCCAGATAGCTGAAGTGGAACTTTCCCAGCCACTCGAACATGCTACTGCATTGGTGGAAAATATCCTGCAGTATCTTCCATGATGTGTGTGGGTGATTGAGGTCCAAATTTAGCTTCCACAATTGCATAAAAATTATCATGAAATTGCTACGGCTCTCGAAGTTGCAAACAATCAATCACTCTTCTCTCATGCAAGCCGAATGAAACCAATCTTGGGCATGAAGTTTGATATCAAACAACAATTTTTGATAGTTTTCCTTCATATGCGTGGGCATTCAAATAAAAATGAGTATGTCCTTTCAATCCCATGGGTCGTCAATTAAATCATTCAAGGAAACTTATCAACACGTCGTCAATTAGATGGCACCTGTAGGGGAAATTATTGTCATAAAGGTAGACGTGACCACAAAGAACGCCACCAAATTCTCTTGATATTTCCAAATTAATGACTGACATTTGTTTTGTCAGCAAGTATTTTCATTCTTGCGCTAGTGTCATGTCACTTGCAACCTATTTTATTGTTTTAACAAGGTTTATTTCCTTGTGAAATACTGAGTGTCTTCGCTCCAAATTTTGACCTTGGTTAAATTCCAAATATACAAAACTTCACTTCTCTCTGTGACAGACTAACAGTCTACAATTATACATTTTGGCTCATCTTTCATTCTTTTCTCTTTTCTCTTTTTCTCTTTTTTCTTTTTTCTTTTTTCTTTTCTCTTTTTTCTTCTCTCTCTCTCTCTCTCTCTCTCTCTCTCTCTCTCTCTCTCTCTCTCTCTNTTTCATTCGAGTCCCATTGATGAGTCCTCTGACCTATGTCCCATCTAATTTTTCGAACTTCACTGCTCCTCCATCAATGATTTCCTTGACAACATATGGTCCTAACCGATGCGTTTTCATCTTTCCTAGATGCTTGAAAATTTTGTTGTCATACATAATAAAAATACCTTCAACTTCAAAATGCTTGCTCTTAATGTTTCTATCATGTGATACCTTATGCCTCTTCTTTTCTACGTTTTGGTGAAATCCTGCAACAAAACATTCTTCCTCCAAGTGTACTAGTTGAAGTAACCTATCTTCCATAGCATCAACATCTGTCATTTCAGTGATCACAACAACTCTTAAAACTCGGTACAATATATTCCATAAGAATGACAACTTCTTTCCCATACACCAACCTGAATGGATTCTGACCTGTTAACTTCTTACACATCGTGAGATGTTCCCATAATACTGTAGAAATATTTTGATCCCAGACATCTCTTCATGCATGGAAAACCTTTGTTAATGCATTTTCCAAAATCTTGTTGAATTCTTCGACGGCTCCATTTGCTTGAGGATGATATGGCGTTGTTCTTCTATGTCGTATCTAAAATTCCTCAGTGAGTTCTTCAATCAATTGATTAACAAAATGCATACCTTGATCACTGATTAAAATATGTGGGCACCTGAACCTTGTCACAACGTTTTCAAATGAAAACTTCACAACGGTTGCATCATGACAATCATTTACTAGCACTGCTTCTTCCCATATGGTTAGGTAATCAGTCGCAGTGATGATATATTGTTCTCTTGTGCGGTTTTGTGTCATACTGATAGGTCATACAAAATCAACAACTCATTTATCGAATGTCTATAATGTTATCTATGGTACCAATGGAATTTAATCTCTTCGGGACGACCTCCCAGTTCTTTGAAAGACATCACAGCTTTGACAATAATCTCAATTCTTTGCATGCATGGATGGCCACCATAATATTGCTTGCAAAATTTTGTGCACCATAGCTTTTCCATCATAGTGGCCTCTTGCGACACCAACATGTTCTTCATTTAATATCATCAGGCGCTCGTGCTCTAAAATGCAACACTGAAGTATCTCATCAGGACCCATTTTATACAAGTGTCCAATGAGCAACTAGAAATTTGCAGCTCGCACAACCAACTATTTCTTCTGTGCAGTGGTAAATTCAGTTGGCGCATAACCCGTACTTAGAAAATGTATGATATATTTATATTGATCATCAAACATGGTTATCGCAAACATTTTCATATTAGGAATATTATCTTCCATACTAGTAGGTTCTTCTCCACTTTCAATCCTTGAAAGATGATCTGGTCCCAAATTCAACCGAACGGGCTTAACAATTATCTCAAAATCGAATTCCTGGAAGAGGAGAAGCCACCGATAGATATTTTCCCCCAACATTGTCTTATTGACCAAGTATTTCAGTGCATAATGGATAGTGTACATATTAAAATGTCCACCCAGTAACTATTATCTAAATTTCAGCAACGCATATACCATCTCTAGCCCTTCTCTTTCCATCATGGTATAATTATTCTTTGCAGTTGATAAATTCATGCTAGCGAAGGAAAGGGGGTGATCAATCGATCCTTCAGCAAAATTGATTATTACCACACCAAGCACAACAAACGATGCATTGACATGAACATGGAACTCTTTTTCCCAGTCTAGAAATATAGGAATTGGCGTAGTAGCAATCTATTGGACTCACGATTGTTGTTAGACAAAAACTTGTAGGTGTTAATCTTTTCCAAAATATCCATAGTTATGATATCGGGAGGCGATTAGTCCATGTCATGAAACTCACGGGGATAATTGAACCCAATTTCCAACAATCTCTTCCCCAATGTGAGCCAAGGGAGTTTCAAACCCTTGACCTATTGCTCTGATACCATTTGTTAGACTCACGATTGTCATTAGACCAAAACCTGCAGGTGTTAATCTCCACCATAATCACCAGAGTTAGGATCTTCGGAGACGATTAGTCCATGTCACGAAACTCATGGGGATCATTGAACCCAATGTCTAACACAATCTTGTTCTCAGCTTGTCCAGACTCTCTTGACAATATTCTGTCCAATTAAACTTAGTGTATTTTTTCAACAATTTTTCCATCAGAGCAGTCACCTCCGCATATCCTTTGATAGACTTCCTGTAGTATCCAGTATGTGCTAATGATGCTCTTAAATTTTTAAATATAGTAAGTGGTGGTAGGACGAGGATGATTGCAACTTTGGCTTAGTCAACCAAAATTCTGTCGCAACAGACCACATGGCCCAACAGAGCTCCAAAAGGTTCGCAAAAGAAACATTTCTTCAAATTCAGGGAAATTTGATACTGCTGACAATGTTCCAACATCATTCTCAGGATCTCTATATGTTATTTTACAAGTTCAAACACTGTCTAGTCATCGAAGTAGACTTCAAGAAATTTGTGTATAAAGTCTTTAAAGGAAACAACTAGGATTCTAGAAAAATCGTAGGTGCATTCTTAAGTCCAAAGGGAATTACCATATACTGGAAACATCCCCACTTCATTGCAAAGGTAGTCTTGTGTCGGTCCTCCTTTGAAATTATGATCTGATGGTAACCAGAAAATCCATTATTGAAAGAGTATATCTCTTGTCCTCCAACATTCTCCAGTGCCTCATCTGTAAATGGAGTCAAAAACAAATCATGCAAATAAGCATCATTTAACTTTCTCAGGTCGACACAAATTATTACTTCACCTGAGGTATTCTTGTCTTGTACTACAATTGGAATAATCCATTCAGATTCTTTGACAAGTTCTACAATTTCAGTTTGTAAGTTTCTACGGTGAGTTAGGTTGATGTAGGGTTTTTTCGGAAAGTCTGTAGTAGTTATTTTTAAGTTGACATTTCGATTCCAAATTGGGAATCATCATTAGGACGATGATGGTTCCCAATTCGGAATCGAAACATCGACTTAAAAATGACTACTGCGGCCTTTCCGGAAAAAACCTACATCTAGTTCTATAATGTCTGCCTCTAGCATTCAGTCCAATTCAGCTTTAACCTTTTCTTTGTATCATGGATTTAATATGTATGGTCATTCTTTGATCGGTTTTGCGTTGAGCCTCACTAGGTATCTTCATTTCTCCAAGCTCACTGACTATTCCTTTCATCTCTAAAAACTTAGTAGGGAATAGATCCTGGAACTCTTGCAACAAGTTAGTGATCTTCCCCACAGTCTCACTATCCCAATAATCTCCAATATTAGAAAATTTTGGATTTTTAGGCGATCCAATATTTAGTTTCTTAATCTTAAGTGGACTTAGGAATCGGTCACTAGAAATGCCAACTATTTCCACTACGTGCATACCTTCTGACTTGGGTATGTTTATATCGAGTGTATCATCATCATTCGGTTCTCTTGTAACATTGTAGCATTCCATCCAATGGTGGACTGTCGTGCTGTATTGATGGAAATTTGTGGCTGCGACTGAGATTTATTCAAATATCTTCTCCTTGATTATTAGTAGCACAACATCAATTGTTGGGTGTTCACTTGCAAACTCAAATGTATGGGTGAATCTTGTGGCTAACTCTTCCCACTCAACATTTTCTCTTCATAGCTCCACTGATGTATACGAAATCCTTGGTACCATCTCCAATGTGTGTATGAATCGATGAACCCATTCTTATTGCGGATAATATTTCCATGTCGTGCGACAATGATCAATATGTTCAATAGGATTTGTCAATCCTGTATTCTTACGACCAATATAACTAATATCTTCTCCAAATATAATCTCCAACAACCTTCTACATTGTGGTCATTTAGAGATATATTGTTTGTGTGTACCCCACGATCTAGCGGACGTAGCTTTCAACACAAAGTCCAAGGTGGACAATCGCTGCGATTATGTAAATTTTTCTTCAAAATCCACCATAAAAGACACAATTTTGGGTACACCTTCATATGTAGGTATCTCGCTTTCCTTGGCTCCTATCTGTCACACAGATCTTGTAATTCTTGTGCATCTTCACATGGAGACTTCATGCAGCGGGATCTTCCAATTTTCTAATGCGTCGCTTGAATCAAATGTGCAAAAGCTTACACTACACCAAATCATCTTTCCTTAAGCTGTTGGATTTATATAATCGTCTCTTGAACACATGATATTATATAGTTAGTCTAGGTAATTACCTTGTCCTTCACTATTCATTGGCTTGACATATCTCTACACTTCGAGCGGATCAATTGGTGCGACCACCCTTATTTTAGAATCTTCAAATGACAAGATTATTTTCTTAAAATTAATTATGGTATGATTATCTATCACTGAATCAATTCCCAAAAGTGTAGGATAGGGATTTGTGTCATCGAAAATGTCGGTCACTTCAAAGTTTGCATATGTCCTCAGGCCTTTGACTTCAACAGGTACTTGAGTTAGTCTACAAATGGGTAGAACCTTCCACTTAATCGCAAGCCTTATATGAATGGGAGAACAATCCAGTCATGGATTATTCATGATTTCTCATGTCTATCATGTTATTATATTAACATATGAGCCTAGATATAAAATGATATAGTCCATATCACAATATCCTATCTGCGCATTCATTCACAGTTCTTGGCTAGTTTTTAATCTCTTCTCGAGATGGTTAACTCTCTTTTCGGGTCGTAGGTATTCTGGAGTTTATTCTATGAGTGTTGCCAATTCTGCAACATCATCTCTATCATGGATTAGTGCTAAAAAAAATTTGAAAAATTCTTTAAGCTTACTAACCTTTTTCATTTTTCATCAAGTTGGTATTGATCGTCTTTTCTTGTAGCAGCTGAAGTAATCTACAGTCTTTCTCATCGTGTCCTACTGATTTACAAAATTTACAGTACAAACTAGTTGATGTACTTACAATCTTCTGAAAATGCAAACATTCTTATAACTTATGGCCCATAGTATGACATATTCTACACCAAGGAATCCCTTGGGTGTTTATCGGGTTCGATGATCCTATTGTGACATAATTCATGAGCGCTAGGCAATTGTCCTTATGGTTTCTATTTGTTCTACATATTGTACATCATATATCTTCTTGAAATTCCTTTCCTTTCTTTATTTCTTAGAGTTGCACCGTAAGTTTATCTAGTTGCTACCGAATTTGCATCATACCTACGCTAGTTTCTCCAATTGGCGAGGACTCTAGCTTCATTGCAATTTCCATAGCCTCTATCTGCAACACAATTTTCTGTTGCATCAATGGGATCTAGATGTGTGGAAACAAGGTGACAATGAACCATTCCTTATGTTATACATCCAAACTCTGTAGGTAGCCACTTAATCTCTTTGATCTCAGTAATGCACTATGACTCGCACTTCGGATTTCTAAACTCATATATCATTCCCACTCAAATCTAGTCGAGCCTTTTCTAGGAAACTCCAACTGGCACTATAGAAAATTTCATGTACCAGTCTAGAGAAAGACCTCATAGAGTCGTGATCATATGTGATTTCTTTATGTTCTCATCTTGGATCTGTCGCACAGTCCATACAACATCACAGAGAAACCAATGTTGATCCAAGTCTTCCAACCCATTTCCATTGAATATTGGTAACTTAATGTCATTCCCAGCCATTGTATTAACTGTTGGTATGTTTGGAACAAAATTTTGACTAGTCCGACTCCTTTGTTTGCTATTTACAATGTTTGTACTACTTGTATTTACAAATCCACTTGGATTTAAGTCTCTATATCTTACCTCTAGCGACGTGTGAGGTGTTGTAGGTGTGTCATACCTGCATTTTGGATCTGGAGATTCAGTTGATTCTTCTAATTTGTCTTCTCCTTCGGATATTGACTAGTATTATTCTTCTTCATCGCAATATCCTTCGTCCAAGTATGACGCAAGCTCATAGTGTTCTTCTTCTCTAGTCGTGTTGCAACTCCCTCTTCCTATCAGAGTCTTTCTTCACTTTCCGGACCAAAATCTTCTTCCACTTCTTAAACAACTAGCCTCTAGTTCAGTTCCACTATCTCCAAGGAACATCTCAACTCAGTTTGCACCATTTTTCATAGATTTCTACTGTGACATACCCGCCTTTTTTTGCACATCTTCCAACTTGTAACATTTGTAGGATACCTTTTTCACATGCAAGCATTTTTATCCGCGTCTTTAAACACGACAAACATCTACCATGGGGTCCTTGAATTTTTTTTTGCTCTGCCTCACTATATGAGGTTATTTTTTCAAAAAAAAACTCAATAATGTATCCCTCCAAAATACTGTCTATCCAAAAATATATAGCCCTCAACACATGGTTGCTCACTCTTTTCAGTCACTCAATCAACTGAGGATTCCACTCCGTCGATTCTCCTCCTTGGAAATTTCTTTGTTGGGTTTCCAACTTAGACAACCACTCATGAAACACAATGGGAAACTCAGAAAAGAAAATCTCATGGATATGTGTATAGAGGTACCGAACCAACCACTCTATTGGGTTCCACCGAGATCCTTTGTTTTCTTCTCGTGCGAATTATAACACTTTGAAATCCACCCAATCTTGGATTTCAGGTTTCGTTGGTTCCCACAACATATACCTCACCGAAATGATTCGAAACTGGAAATGGAACCATTTGTTGGATTTTATTCTTCCTCTTAGGACCCTAACCCAGGTTCATTCCATTCTTCTTAGTGCAACAAATCCCAAGATATTGTCCCAACAGAGTAAATCCTAGTCGAAAACACCTGCGATGCAGATGTAGTCTCACCCGAGATATATTTCTATGGGTAAATTCCAAAACCAAGTTTTTGCAGTTGAGTGGGGGATTTCTTGTACCTTGATCATTTACCATGGATCTTGACCAATCTCGTTGGTGGATCACTTATGCTTATTATGAACATTTATACCTCAACCCGACTTATCCTTTGAAACTAATATAACAACAACCCAAGTGCAGCATAAATGTATTCAACTTATAATAGTGTGAATGATATACATCTATTCATTCATAAGAAAATATATAAGCATTCATTCAATGTAAAATATATATAGGTAACTCAAACACATTCAACATTCACACATATACATCAAATCTAATGTGGAAAGCCATTCGAGAAAAACCAGAAAGGTGCTCTTCATCTGGCATGCGAAATATATGCACCTTTTGTTTGCGGACTAAGCTATAGACTCAGTTCTAGATATTCTTCTTTATCTACACAGACTCTTTCTTCTTCTCGTGCTCTCCGATCTTCTCTTCTACTCTCTTCCTACTTGACTCTACCAGTGATCCGCACACATCCTGGATCGACTCAACTTCTCCTACACTTCTGTGCACTCGGTTGTAGATTCTTCAACTCAAAGCACTTATCACAAAACTAACATACAACAACTATAGAGAATCTAATAGTGGAGAGGCTAACCTGCATACATATTGGGTTCCTCTTTTTATAGACTCTTTCACAGACTCTTTACATGTCTCTTTCTCAGCCGACTTCCTATACTTAGCCAACATGATTTCTTTCCTAATCTAGTGACACCTAACAGTATGCACTAATAACCTGACTTATAAATATACCTTCCTATGTGCAGATTTTGTCGGCTCTAGCTGACCTTGTACCCACAATTTTTATGTGTTTTCACTTTCTGGTCATTATGCCCTACTGCTATATTCCAGTCATTATACCACTTGCATGGCTTCTGGTACTATTATTCCATTGCACTTTTCCTTGTCACATTACTTCCTTCTATCACATCTTCCTCTTCTATCATGCATCTTCCTTCTTCTTTATTCCTGTCCCTACCTCTGTTGCAACTTCTTTCTCTTCTTGTCTAGCTCTTCTCCATACTTAGGAATAATTCTAAGTGAATAATGTTTTCCTTTATCTGGTCCCAACACCATTTAAATAAATGGGTGATTATGCTTGAAAGAAAATTACATATCAGCAATGGGATTGTATCTAGTACATCTGCATAAATTTCCTAAAATATATTCCTTTGCTTCTGAGAATTATTTCATGAATAGAATTATATCCATCCCCCATATGTATTTCCTTTGTCATTTGATCCAGGAAATAGATTGACTCTAGTTGAAGGGGAAAATCATAAAAAATATCCCATTTTCCTTGAACTACTTCCAAGCACTCCCTAGACTGTCATTGCACAAACTTGCATCTTATTAGCACTCTGGATATGTAATTTGTATCCATAGTAGCTAAATTTTATGTGAACAATAATGAGAATGAAAGGAGATCTACTCTTCAAATCATGACACCCTATTTTCATTTTTATCGTTGTCTAAAATAGTAACATGTATTTGTGAATGAAAATTGATGTAGTATCCCCTGGCTCTATCAAAGGGTTTGAGGGACGTATCATTAGATCTGTAAGGATAATTAGATAATTTTATCATACGGATTATTTAAACAAATATTAAATTTCATTTTTCAAGATTTAATCACGACAAAGTCCCTTTAGTTACCAATAAATTAAAATAAATTCAATAACTATTCCAACGTATGATCCAAGCGTTGTGAAGGATTAATAGCACCTTCTAACAACATCACATATCTATTCCAATCCAATTCAGACATAAATTCCAACTCTAAAGGCCATTTACTCGTAATCATGATTAACTAGTAATTAGTGTTCAGATTACGATACTTAACAACATTTAGCACAAAATTGAGGGCACTTAATATAATTTCATTTATTTATCACTTAAAAACTGTTTATCAATTCCAATGGCTAATCAACTCCTAATAACATGTAAATCATGTCTAATTACCCGTTTCCAATTAATTAAACATAGTAATTATGAAAATGATTCCACAAGAACTAGTTAACTAATTGTTCAATACTAACAGTTAGTATTGTACAAGTTCGACATGCACCAATGCCAATGATCCAAAAAAATAAACCTGCATCCATTATACACATATTTAAGCATGCACATATAACAAAATAAAGTACTTTTTTTAGATCTGATCCAAGTACATAAACAAAGAATGTTTCAATTTTAATCAGTACGACTAGTTAATAAAAAATGTGAGGAAGTCAATCAAACAAATCATACCAAGTTTCAAGTAAAATATATGTGAAGGTACATATATGGAAAAATAGAGCATATGGTTGTACATTCATTTTTTACCAAAAACACAGATTCAAATCCAAAAACTAGTTACCAATTTCACCGCAATGTACCTAGTTTCCAATTTAACTTCCCAAATTCCAAATAAAGAGAAATATATGAATATTTTATATCATGTAAAGTGTATCAATGGCCACTTACATTCATATGGTTGTATCTTTCCTCCCATTTTCAGTCCATTAAACAACTCACAAAACTAGTTAATTTTACTCATCTGAATAGACTAGTAATTCTAGGAATCACTAGAATATTTAATTCCACAGCTCATAGAATCATTCAAATTCAATTCCAAATCTAAATAACATTTTTTATCATTCATAATAGAGATATATATCACTATAACATTTTTTCAAACTCTTCATATGAAAAGACACAAGTCTACTAAAACAAATTCCATTAGAGGAGCTAGAAATTGGAAATTGATCTAGAATTTCGGTAGACATTTCCCCAAAACTAACACAAATATTTATCCTCACATTAGAAAACACATTTAAAGTTTATTTATCATACGTAAGAATAAAAATAACACTCTGGAATGTTTACAAGCACTTCATGTTCCAAGTCTCCAAACTATGTCGAACAGTCTGAATGAAGAACTTGTTTTCGAATAAAAGGTAGAAGCATCAAAGAGAAGTGCCTTAAAATATTATGAGGTTATTGTACCATCAAAATACACATTATATAATGAACAGGGGTATACATATCAATTATATAGCAGATGTACCAAATAATTATTTCCTCAAATAAATTGTGCACAAAATCCCAAAAACTTGTTTCCAATTTCCTTCATAAAATTTACTTGCATAAATAGATTGAATTATGTGAGAAATTTATTCCACAAATAACTCATAAGTTTCATCAAACATTTCATTTTCATCCATAAAAAATCATATCATATACAAGTAAATTAAATTAACATGAGATAAATCACTTATCTTATCAATTTGCAACTGGCATCATCCAGACCACGTTCCACCCAACCTTTGGAACTGCCAAGATATATCTCAATTTGACATACCACCCTTGAGATGAGGCCACATATCCACAATAGAGGTGCACTTAATAATATCTCAAGTATCAGTTTGAGAATCCAAAACTATATTCCTCACCATATAATTCCTCTTCCACCCCACTACCATGTGCAATGGTAATCCAAACCCCTAGGCCATCGAGATATCGCCATTCACCATCAGGATTTAAGTGCAGTTCCAAGACATAGCTAATTACTGGAAACAAATGAACTACACCAAAGGTTTATGATCTTACCTCTTACACCATACAAGATCACAGTGCTTCAAGCACGAATTTCATTCACATAGCAGAGCATTCATGGTTTCCCAAGATCACAAGATTACCACTCTAACCATCAAAGGTATGAACAACCATAATAAACAACCATCCAAAAGAACCATGAAAAACAACCCCAAACCAAGGATATCAAACATGGATTTATAGAGAAAAAAAGGTAATTCTAACTCAATGGAGTCAAACCAAACCAAGGTAATCCAATTTGATTCAATCCAAGGGGGATAACTCAACCATAAAAGGTTAACTAGAATCCAATTCAAGCAATTTGAATTTAAGTGAGAATGACTCCAAGCCACTCCACCCAACTCAAATTCATGTGTGGACACATCATCCATGAAGAGGAATCAAAATTAGTGAGGTGAAGTGTCACACAAGCCAAGGCATCTTCCCAAAATAGTAAAGGGGGGGTTACACAAGGATTTACACAATGATTTACATAAGAGCTATACAAGGATTTACACAAGTAGTTACACAAGGAGTTACATAATTATTTACACAACTTTTGAGGTGTTAAGGCTAAAAATAACTAGTAAGGGAACACTTATGCAAATGGGAGTTGCAAAACCAAGTCTAACCTCTACAAAGGAGTTACAAAAACAACAAAGGGGCTCAATAAACAAGTGGAACCCATCCAAACACCAAGGATACCCACTAAATCATGAATTAGGCTCAATAATACCAACATAGGATTAAATAATCAAACGTTGTGTCTGTTGTACAATTTTTGGGTGATCATAAATTAATAAAGCCATCAAGGCATAATAATGGACCAATATCAATAAACCAAGTTCTAAAGTGCTAGGAATGTCGCCATTCCCATCACATTGTGGATCTAGGCCTCCCATACTCTTTTAGTGGTCCCCATTGTGACAATTTTTTTCATTAATTAATTATTTACAAAATAATATTAATGTCTTTAAGTACTTAAAGACCCTTGTTTCAGCACCCTGTGCCACAATAATAAACAATTAAAAATTACATATGTCAGGGGATTAACACACAGTGTATAACATCCCCTCTCCCTTAAACCATGCATCGTACTCGATGCATAATACATACATGGTTTTAAAACTTGCAAAAGGATCAATACCTTCTCTTTTCAAGCAATCCTTCTTAGAAATCCTCTTCTGAGAAACCACAATAATTCCCGTTACTAATTTTTTGTCTATCTCCACTGCCTATGGGATGTGACTCCCTTCACCTAACTCGTTCTTCATGATATCACCTTAAATTTCCTGTCTTCCTGTACGAGAACCATGACTAACAGCAAGGGTCAATCTTCAATCCCCATTACAAGGTCTTCAAATCTCAACAAAGATATATTCACTTGAAAAATCATATTTCAATCAACCATATGATTAACACCATGTATATAAACATATTACGCATGATATAAGAATACCAGTTAACAACTAAACCATGAACATAAAGATAGCATAAAGCAATCGCCATGGAACAAATACATAATACACCAACATGAATAACACATGAGAGAATACTTATCTCAAATTTGGGCAACTAGCTTCAACGAGACAATGTTCCTCCCACAAAAAGAGAACAATTAGTTTAGAAACTCTCAGAACTACCTCTTCTAAGAACCTCAATGCTTCCCACTACTACTTTCCTATATGTCTCCGCTATCTATGGTGTCACCATCTCATTTCTTAGATTCATGTGCGATAACCTAGACTAGTAGAAAGATATGATGGAAGCAAACGGGTGACAATACACCATACTACCTATCTGGAAATGGATACTAGACTGCTCTCTGAGGGAATATATGAACTCATTCCCAAGAGCTAAGCCATATTCTTCAATAAAGATACTTGAAATAGAGATGCTTCATCAATAAGGATGCTTTTTCACATTCCCAATATACACATGGTTACCAGTAAACATATATTCTATTCAACAAGATTCATTAAATACATCTTTCAAGAAAATAAATCTCTAATTAATTACATGAAATACTTCAATATATGCCATCTACTCGAGATATAGATACTTCTTCAACAAAATACTTGAAATTCATCTACCTGAATCTTATTCGAAACAATTTCAATCATATGAAATGTATGTAAGATACATGAAATGTGTTCAACTGATCATTCAATCACATGAGATGCATTACCAATATGATTTTGCGTTATTTATTACTCAAATACTTTTCCTACAAGGATGCATGAAGTGTCACCAATATATATTTCCAACTAGATGCATAAACTATGACTATGATATTTTACAAATATGGATTTTAACAAAGGTATTTGATATACTACAAGGATACCTTAGAAAGATACTTTCAACAAAGATCACAAGGATATATTTTATTTCAACAATATCCCTGGATTGTTTCCTAAAAAAGATACTAGTTGGCACATTCTACACAATTAGTATTAAATATACAAGGATACATGAAGTTCAGCTTCAATAAAAGTACCTATATCATACTTAATCAGTTACATTGTTAGTACCTATGTTTCAACAGTGATATACGAAACACCACCAAGTTATTACTAGGATACCTTTCAATAATGACACAAGATACTTTTCTAATGAAGATAACAAGGATACATGTTTTCAAATATCACCTAAATACTTTTTCATTTTAATGTATTAGGAAAAGTGATCTTATATGCAACAATTCTAATCTAACTAAGAACCAAAAAGGGCCATAACAACATATTAATTTTCATCTCAACATAAATAATAAGTATTCTTTGGAGATCATTCAAAAAGCCATTATTCATCAACTAAAATGCATCAATTACACACACAACAACCATAACAAACCAAGGAAAACCAATAGTATCCATACATATAGTGATGACAATGTCATACAGGTATCAACCATTAATCAACCAGTGTCAATCTACAACATCCAATAGAAAACAATATTATCAAACATCATTCATCAACTATAAAAATCATATCGAGTAGTTAACATTTATCATAACATTACATATAATTAATAGCTATACAACACACTATCATACACTCATATCATATACCATACTTACTATTACTATATACTATTTATTAACATACGTTAGTTTTGTTTACATACATATTATAATTCTTTAATCATATATCATATTATTATTAATCATATACACAACATATTAGTCATATAACCTACACATTATATATTTAATATATTCAGATAATTATCATGTTATACCATAATATCCCTACAATTATAGAAATAATTGCATAGCCCAATACTATTATATTAGATACATATTATAATATATATACCAACATAACACTTTTGATCACACTATACTTCCTAATATTTCCAAACTCCCAAATAATTCCAAGCACTTTCAAATATTCTCAAATACTTCCAAACACTTCCAAATGCTTTCAAATACCTCCAAACACTTTCAAATACCTCCAGATACCTCAAAACACTTACAAACACTTCCAAATTTTACACTTACATCATTACATACGTTCACCTCTATACATATAGTATATACAAACATACACACAATCATATATCTAATAATGTAATTATTCTTATATATACGTTGAAAAACTATACATATCACATATATCATATTATACATATTTATGTCGATGTCATATATATATATATATATATTATCTTACACTACTATGCTACCTACTTACACACATAAAATAAAATAAATAAAAATAAGAGAATATGAGTCATTAAAGACAAGTGGCTCATTTCCTCCAAAAATAGACTAGGAGTTACATCTCCATAAGTAAAATAAATAAAAATAAAAAAGAATATGAACCATTGGAGACAAGTGGCGCATTCTCCTCCAAAAATACACAAGGAGTTACATCTCCCTAAGAAAAATAAATAAAATAGAAGAGAATGCGAACCATTAGGGATAAGTGGTTCATTTTCTCCACTCAATAAATAAATTAGTAAGATAGCTAGGATAATAATGATGCCACCACTAACCCCAAAATAAATTAATTAAATAATAGAATACAAAAATAGTCCATAGCTATGCTTGCCTCCAAGTGAAAATTCCACCACTAACTAATTAGATAAGTTAGGATAATAATACTTAATAATAGAATAAAACATACTACATGCATAAAATAAAAGGGAGAATGGGAAACACCATTTAGATAAGTTTCACATTCCTAGAATAGCCAAGGAGTTACTCATCCATGTAAACACCACCATCCAAGTGGCATAAATAAGACTATAAAAGGATACCATCCATAGAAAATACAAAATCCATATAGGGTATAAATGCCACTTAATAGATCTTCTTAATACTTAATAATAATAGAACTATATCATATTAATAACTTAGTATGAAATTAATATTGATAATGGCACATATTACATACTATTATAATGTCAATTATTTACTTATTAATTAATAATCATAATGTACCAGTAAATAAGTCATATGTCAAGAAGCATTTCAAAATTAACAATTGAATGAGCAGTAAAAGAGACAATGCACAAGCATCAACCAATCAAGTCACTCATTTATTAGATATGCACCACATAGTACTTACCAATCAATCTATTGAACAACAAACATGCAATATTAATTAATTCTAAGACATACAATGAAATAACCTCTAAAGTGACTCTTATTATTATTCTATTAACATAAGGGATTTTAAATTCATCTTATAAGCACATTTGTAAACCCCAGATGCACATATACATAATATAATAACTATGTAGAAGGACCAACAGCCGCAGCGTTAGAACCTAAGTTCTGATACTACCTGTAATGTCTTCCGGTCTATCAAATGGTATGAGGGGCATATCATTAGTTCTATAAGTATAATTAGATAATTTTAGCACATCGAATTAGTTAAACAAATATTAAATTTCAATTTTCAAGATTTAACCACGACAAAGTCCCTTTAATTACAAATAAATTAAAATAAATTAAAATAAATTCATTAACTATTCCACCCTCTGATCCAAGGGATGGGAATGATTAATAACAACTTATAGCAACATCACATATCCATTCCATTCCAATTCACACATAAACTCCACCTCTAAATGCCATTTACTCTTAATCATGATTAACTAGTAATTAGTTTTTTTATTACGATACTTAATGACACTTAGCATACAATTGAGGGTACTTAATATAATTTCATTTATTTATCACTTAACCACTATTTATCAAGTCCAATGGCTAATAAACACATAATAACATGTAAATGAGGCATAATTACCATTTTCCAATTAATTAAACATAGTAATTATGAAAATGATTCCAAAAAAACTAGTTAACTAGTCGTTCAATATCAACAACTAGTATTTTCATATTTGATCCGACTACATAAATGAAGAATGTTTCAAGTTCAATTAGTCCAACCAGTTAATAAACACTGCAAGAAATTCAATCAAAACAATCATACCGAGTTTCGAGGCACACAACAGATGTCAAAAATAGAATTATACAACACAATTAAAGTACCAATAACATAGCATATGGTTGTACATTCATCTTTTACCAAAAACAGAGATTCAAATCCAAAAAAATATTTACCAATTTCACCGAAATGTACCTAGTTTCCAATTTAACTTTCCAAATGCCAAATAAAGAGAAAAATATGACTAGTTCTTCTCATGGAAAGTGTATCAAGGGTCTCTTATATTCATATGGCTGTAGATTTCCTCCCATATATATCCCATTAAACAACTCACAAAACTAGCTATTTTTACTCATCTGAATTGACTAGTAATTATGGGAATCGCTAAAATAATTAAATCCATAACTCATAGAATCATGCAAATGCAATTCCAAATCTAAATAATTTTTTTTATCTTTCACAAAAAAGGCATATCTCATTATAACATTTTTTCAAACACTTCATATGCAAAGTCACAAATATACTCAAAATAATTCCATTGGAGGAGCTAGAAACAGGAAATTGGTCTAGAATTTTAATAGACATTTCCCCAACACTACCAAGAATATTTATCCTCGCATTCACACACAAGTTTAAATATTATTTATCAAACATAAGAATAACCATAACACTCAATCATTTTTACAATCACTTCATTTGCCAAGTCTCCAAACTATGCCAAACAGTTTGATCGAAGAACTAGTTTTCGAATAAAAGGTAGAAGCATTAAAGAAAAGTGTATTAAACCATTTTGAGGTTACCATACCATAAAAATAAACAATATATAATGAAAAGTGGAAATAATTTCTTATGTAGTAGAGGTAAGAAATAATTATTTCCTCAAATAAATTATGCATAAAATCCCAAAAAACTAGTTTCCAACTTCCTTCATAAAATTTACTTGCATAAATAGATTGAATTATGTGAGAAATTTATTCCACAATTAACTCATAAGTTTAATCAAAAATTTCATTTGCATCCATAAATAAATCATATAAGATACAAGTAAATTAAATAAACATGATATAAATCACTTATATTATCAATTCACAACTGGCATCATCCAGACCACGTTCCACCCAACCTTTGGCATTGCCAATCCATATCTCACTTTGACATGACACCCCTGAGATGAGGCCACACATCCAAAATAGAGGTGCACTCAAAAGTATCTCAAGTATCAGTTTGAGAATCCAAAACTCTATTCCTCACCACATACTTCCTCTTCCACCCTACTACTAGGTGCAAAGGTAATCCATACACCCTAATCCATCAAGATATTTCCAATATCCATCAAGATTTATGTGAAGGTCTATGACAGAGCCAAATAATGGGAATAGAGGAACTACACCAGATTTTTCTAAGATTACCTCTTACACAATACAATATCACAGTTCTTCAAGCACAAATTTCATTCACATAGCATAACATTCATGGTTTCCAAATATCACAAGCTTACCGCTCTAACCATCGAGGGTGTGAAAAACCATAATCAACAAACATGGATTTGTAGATCAAAGAAGGCATATCTGTCTCAATGGGGTCAAACCAATCCAAGGTAAGCCAATTTGAATCAATCCAACCGAGTTAATACAACCACATGAGGTTAACTCTAATCCAACCCAAGCAATTCAAATTTCAAGGAGAGTGACTCCAAGCCACTCCACCCAACTCAAATTCATGTGTGGACACATCTTCCATGAAGTGGAATCAAAATTAGTGAGGTGAGGTGTCACACAAGCCAAGGAATATTCCCAAAATATCAAAGGGTGGGATACACAACGATTTACACAAGAGTTACACAATGATTTACACAAGTATTTACATAAGGAGTTACATAATTATTTACACAACTTTTTAGGTGTTAAGGATAAAATTATCCAGTGAGGGAACACTTGTGTAAATGGGAGTTACAAAACCACCAAAGGGGCTCAATCAACAAGTGACACCCACCCAAACACCAAGTATACCCACTAAATCATGAATTAGGCTCAATAATACCAACATAGACTAAAATAATCAAAATTTGTGTCTGTTGTACAATTTTTGGGTGATCATCAACTAATAAAGACACCAAGACATAAATATCAACCAAGATAAACCAACCAGGTTCTTAAGTGCTAGTAATGTCCCCATTCCCCCTTGTGGATCTAGGCCTACCATAATCATTTAGTGGTCCTTGATGTGCTAGTTGTTTTCACTAATTAATTATTTACATTGGGTGATCATCAACTAATAAAGACACCAAGACATAACTATCAACCAAGATAAACCAACCAAGTTCTTAAGTGCTAGTAATGTCCCCATTCCCCCCTGTGGATCTAGGCCTACCATAATCGTTTAGTGGTCCTTGATGTGCTAGTTGTTTTCAATAAATAAATTAACCAAAAAAAAATAGTAATGTATCTATGTCCTTAAAGACCCTTTTTATGGTACCATGTGCCACAATAATAAACAATTACAAATTACACATGTATTGGGCTTAACACACGGGGTATTACAATTGATCAGAAATTGATCCATGAAAGAAGAAATATTTGAACCTAAGGAGAAGAAAAAGGATCTTATATATCTAAACTTCTCTTATTCCATTTCCCAAAAGAACAACAATTTCACCCATGCATTCCAAGAGTTGTAAAAATTTAATTTTAGAAGTGGTCATCCACTCACTTTCCATAAAAAAAGGTAAACAAAAATGGTTTACTTGAATATATTTTTGTTTTTTAATCCGCAAGAAAATCCCACTTCAAAATGTTTGGCAACTCCTTTTATCCTTAGCAAATCTGCAGCCATGGAATGCCACGATTTCTTTTTTACAATTAGTTTTCAATAGTATTTTTTTAAGTGCAACCCAAAACCAATCATTTGATTACTAGACTATCCTTAATCTATTATTAGTTCACCCTCTTTTCTAGTATAATAGTTTCCAATTAATTTCTTTCCATGCCATGAATTTCTCTTGCAATGGCTACCAATTTCCTGGATGCCTATTTCCAACAATTTCTTCAATTGTAGTGTCTTCTTTCTTGACCATTGAATTTACTTGATAAATAAAAATGGATAGTCATGTCTGCTCAGTGGCCACCATGAAAAATCCAATGCCTTCCTCAATTATTCTTCTTCATGAAAACTCCATGTGTTATTCTTTGAAATCCATAACAAAAATGTCAATTATGTCTTAGAGACAAACGTTTTTGTATTCAACACCACCAATATCTAAATTAATTGAGAAAGTGAAGCAAAAGATACAACATCGTGAGAGAAGAGATGATGGTTTCATTATGAATTCAAATGCATGGATTAAATGTGGTGGTTTCCCTATAGAGTGATGCATGGTTTTCTTATGCATGTCTTAAACATGGACATCCATGCCAAAGAAATATCCAACAATCAATACAACTTGTAATAAGAATCCTTCAAGATATATCCATAGTGTCACCAAGTTCATGTGAGTCATTAAGTGATATGAGGTGCCATGTCATTTTTATTTTGTTTCATGCCAAGTAATTGTTTATATGTTTTGTTTTTTAATTGTTTTAGTTAAACACTTATCAACATTTTCAACTTCTTAAATTTTATTCCTTCCATAATGTTGGAATATGTAATGATGATTGAATGTATTTGGAATGTAATAATATCCAATCTTATGTAAAATAGTTATCCCACGTGTATTTTGTAATACTTTATTGTTGTTACCTTTTACTATATAAAGAGGTGAAATTACACTTATACCACATGTTTTATGGGATGTAATTCTTCCAATACCTCTTGGTATATAATGAGGTGAGGAGTCATTGTAAATTCATTAAACCTTCACATATGAACAATGATGTGTCATGTAATGTGATTATGAAGTGGGATGTGATGCTCATGAGTAGGAGATCTATTGTAAGATTGGAGATTATTAATGATTAAGAATATTTCAACCTTCTCATGGATGTTTCCCCATTTAGGGTTTTATCATGTATATATGGTGTTCCCTTGTCTCTTCTTTTATCTCAATTTTTGTTCATGTTATTTTTTCTTATTATGATAGAAGGACAGATCAGTTCATCCTATGCATGTTTTGTATTGTTGTATGATTCTATCATATTGTCAATATTCTAACATGGTATCAGACCAGGTTGTTGCATTCTACCTTATTTAGTAAAAATATTAGATTGTATTTTTAAGAAACATTTTCTCAGGATTTCACTTGGACTCCTCATATTTTGTAGTTTTGTAACCCGATCTATAATACACAAGAGGTAGTTTTTGAAATCTTAGAATTATACTACATATTGTTAGTTTTTCTAAGTTATTTTACTTAGGATATTTATCTGAAAGAATAATAAGCACAACAATACATCAAAGATACACCAGATAAACAAGACACATAGATTTTCATCGAGGAAACCATAAAGGAGAAAACCTTGCAAATTTCCTCAGAATAATTCTGTCACAAAGATAAGATGACAAGATATAATAACCCAAGAACAATATGTCTACAACAGCTCTTTGTCCCTCCTCTTTCTCTCCCTCCTAAAGCGCACATGAAAGAGAAAGTGAAGTGTGTGATAAATGAAGAGGGAGCCTCCCTATTTATATTCTTTTGTTGAGTAACTAACTCAACTAATTAGGTCGTCCAGGTAACCTGTGGAGCCAACCTACCTAGGAATAAAAAAAATATATTTTTCCTTTATTTAACCTGGGGACTATTGCCCTGATTTACAACTAAGGATTTACCTCAGTGACCATGCACAATGATGACATCCCGAAAGGAGGAACACACATATTCGATGGGGGTACAACAATATACAATAGTAATATGCATCAGAATATCTTCTTAAGTTACAATTACAACAACATCCCTCTTAACTAGGAAGGTATTCTCTTGCCACAGTCATCAACACATTTGGTCATCGTCATTGAGTCATCATCGTTGATGTTTCCATTGTGCTCATATTTTCCAATATGCCGAATTTATGCATCATAGGAATTTTCTACAAAGCCATCCCTTTTTCATGTTGGATGTAGGCCTAGACCTCATCCAGGTATTCATCATATCCATGACCAATCCATCGCGTATGTATAGAGAATGACTATTCTTCACATTACCACTACAATAACCCATGCCTCCTCCCATCTTCTCATCATATCAAATCATCATGTAGGTACAACCTAGGACCTCCTTTACATTTCCACGGCAAAAACATGTGTTTCCTACCATCATCTCGTCGCCATCACGTAGGTACAGTCTAGGAATTTCTTTACATTTCCACGGCAATAACCTGTGTTTCCTACCTTTATATTTTCTTATCCAGGTCATCTCTTTTGTCCTGCACAAAACAAAACAAATCACATAGATCACAACCCATATGTAGACCACCTTCGTTCTATCAACATAGGAACATGTCAGGATGTCACCAAGACAATCCTGCATCTACCACTATGTGAGATCTGTAACACCCTGGTTTTGACCCTGTTCCATTAAATATATATATATGATGTAATTAATCATGGTGTGGAGCTAAAGGAAAAATCCCCACCATTAGCGTTTTATGTTTCATCAATTTAAAATAGATGTCGATGTTATTTTGTGCTAGCCGACATGTTATGATTTTGAACATCATGTAAATATGCAAATTAATAAAAAACCCATAACAAGCTATGTCAATGCAACGAATAATGAGAAGGGGGAATGATTTTTCCTAAGGATAAGGTGGGGGGGACGTTAACCCGGAGTCTTTGGGGAACACCATGTGTTATGGGAAACCATCAAAACTGTCAACTACCCATTTTGGTCTCCTTCCCCAACCATTAATTTCTGCTAGAATTTTGGCTAAGGAGTTACTCCCTGGGAATGGGAGGAGCGTGGGCAAGAATTCGAATGAGTCAGAGAACCCATTTTCAAAGGACAAGTTTTGACTTCATGGGAAAGAAAAACATTAGAAAACACGTGCTTTTTCCTTAGGCAAAAACGTTTTTTCATTCTCCACTCACGTTTTGGGGAAAAACGGTCTAGACATTCAGGTTTGGGATCCATCTTTCCCGTGGAATCTCATGCAGTTGAATTTACTGTGTTTACCCTTCACGATTCTAGCGTTTTCCGGTGGTGTGCATGCCTAGAAATCCATTTTGGTGTGACAGAGCGAATGATCAGCAAGCAGTTATGATTTTTGGTGAACTTCGTAGCTTGCTATGTATGCCTCTGTTGTTTTGGTTTGAACTGGTCGGGAGTGGAAGGGGAGTGTGAACTAGCTTAAACCTAGTGTGGGAAGGAACCTCATAGACATATCTAGGGGTTGGTTTTATTCTTTTCCAACCTAATAGTACTGAAGAGGGAAGGCATATCCTGAGGGACTGTGTAGTAGAGAAGGGGATGCTTCCTTGTGTTGGGTGGGCAGATGTTTTAGAAACTAGGCTAGATTTGGTGCAGGTGTCCCTAGCTCAGTGGTTAAGCTCACTAGCTTAGTGTTTAGCCTTTTCATCTCCTTGCAGCGTGATAAACCCATTTGTTGGCTTGGGTGATATTTTATGTAACGCTATATTGAATGTGTGTAGCCTGATAAACCCATCTGTTGGCTTGGTTGTGTCTTGGTGTGTTTATCCTTGTGTATGGTCCTTGGCTGGACAGCTTGATAAAGCCAGCTATTAGTTGGCTTGGCTGGTCCTCAGTGTGTATATTGGCCTATTTCCTACAACCTGATAAACCCAACTATGTTGTCTTGGCTGAGTTTTATTGAACCCTTGGTTATGTGTGAGCCTGCTAGTGTTTCTTATTCATTGGGGAAATCATGCCTAGCTCAGGGGTGGTAATGCTGCGAAGATATTAATGAGCACACAGGTCTATGGTTGGGTGGAACATTGCTGCGACATAGCTGGTTGTGAAGTAAACTTCTTCAAGATAAGTGTTCTTGTATATGACTAATCCTTGTAGTTGTATTTCTCTACAGTTATACTTCTCTGCATTTGTATTTGCTCAAGGAAATATGATGAACATGTTAATGTGTTGAATTAATGAATTACTTTAGTTGTATGATAGTAATTGTATGCATCTATGTATGTTTCTTTCAATGCATTTTTCAGTTAAGTTATGGACATTGGTTGATCGAAGTGATGATGGCTTGAATGGTCAAATCGATCCAAGACTTAGTGAAAAAGTTGGATTTCTTGCTAAAAATCTTCCTTTCCACAATTTGTGGGATGCAGGATTATGGTTTCGCAGATCTTGTCTTCCGCAGTTTCCTTTCCGTAGGATGCGGGATTGCAGTTTTGTAGGTCTCGGCTTCTGAACGTTGCGGGATGTGGAATGTGGGATGTGGGATGTGAGGTTGTGGGATTGCGGGATCATGTTTTGTATTTTTCCGATTCCGCAATACAAGCTTTCCACACCGTTGATTTTGTGGGTTGATTTTTCAGCCGTTGATCTTATGGTGGATTTCAACAGTAAATTTTATGTTCAACTCAGGTATGTTTGAAGAGTGTCTTCGCAGCCATGCTCGATGATTTAAAGAAGGACAAAGGTTCTTTCAGAAATTTTTTAATTCCGCGTGAAAATTGGGCATGGGTACGCGATAGAGTGGTATAAGAGCTACAGTTGCAACATTGGTCCTGGATGGGCCAGAATGAGTAGTTAAAAGAGATAAGAATACCCTATGATACCAACTTGTAGTACACTACAGAGTGGTATGAGAGCTACGGGTTGCAGCATTAGGGCTTGATGGGCTAGAAAGAGGAAAAATTAGAGCTGCAGGTTGCAGTGCTGGGCCAAAAAGGGGGCCAAGTTGAACAGTAACAAAGCTATTTGTAAATGGTTTTACTTTTGGATTGTTATGCATCTAACAAATGGTGTTTGATAACACATTTTGCAGAGGCACAATACAGGTTAGAAAGGTGATTTTTTAACTCAAGTCATGATAACCCATGACAGGTATGATGCACGAAATTCCTATGAACGTGTGCAAGACGCTATGGGGGAAAACATCCAAGTTGGAAATGATGACATTGAGTCTAATGGAAGGAGATTTCCAAAGGCACCGCCAGACATTGCAGCCACCATGAGAAGCCTAATTAAATCTTATGAAGAGAAGCATCATTTGAATTCTACCATGTTGTAAAGTTTGACATACATCCAACGATGGATGAGCTCTGGATGACATACAACAAAACCAGAAGGTAGCAAGAATAGTACCAGAAGAAGATGAAGGTCTTCTAGTCAATCCCATGACTCAGAAGGATCCACTAAGGATTCCAACTCTTCTTCTGATAGATAAAAGCAGAAGAGGCATTATATAAATAGCTCATGAGATGATTTTAAGAATGCAAGGACGCCTACCTTCAATGGTGAGATAAAGAACGGTCAAGAAGTTGAAGCTTGGCTTCTTGGGATGAGGAAATATTTCCAAGTCCAGGACTATTTAGGAAATATGAAGGAAAGAGTTTCCATCTTCAATATGAATGGAACAACATCAATTTCGTGGGAGCACCTCAGAGAGTTAAATAATATTAATGAGAGGAAGACTGTGTGGAAATAGTTCCAGAAGTATTTCAAGCAAAAGTAGAGTCTCTGATAGGTACTATGATGATAAAATCAAAGAGTTCCATGAGATGAGATTTGCGCAACAGACCATGGAAGAGTATGCCAACAAGTTTGGAACTGTTGAGTTATGTTAGGTACATCAAAGATGAAAAGGTAAAAATACAATGTTTCTTGAGTGGATTACCTCAGTCTTACAGAGATAGAATTGAGTTTTACGAACCTAGAACTCTGGAAGAAGCGATAAGGAAGGCTAAGTATTGCTATGAGAAAATCCAAGGAAAACCTGATTATCATAAGACATGGAAGGACAAGAAGAATGAGAAGTCCGACCAAAGGAAGAAAGGTTTCAAACCTTCTAATTTCAAGAATCAGCAGAAGCAACTAGCGCAAGTGAAGAAGCAGACGACCAGAGTGATGGGGGAGAAGACAAGAGATCTACAGCAAAACATAGAGCCTCTCCAATGTTGGAAATGTGGAGGACCCCATCTATGCAAGTTCTATCTGCTTGAGAATGAGAACACAAGGCCAGGGTATAACATCCAAGAAGTAGAAACAGTGGTTCAAGTGGCAAGAGTCATTCCTAGGATTTATGCAGTGTTAGAGGACCACCAGGAAGATCACCAGTCAACTGTGGTTGATGTTGTGGGTAAGATTGTTGAGTAATCTATTTCTATTTTGATTGACCCTATTTCTACTCACATCTACATTTCTCCTAGAGTAGTAGAGATTTGTGCTCTTAAGAAAGTAAAGCATGGAAAATCGTGGTTAGTTCAGCTAGCCACTGGAACTAAACAAAAGGTTAGTTAAGTGGTAGATAAATTCCCATTGGTGATGAATGGATTGGTCACTTGTGTAGATCTGAATGTTTGACCACTATGTTCCTATGATGTTCTCATTGGAATGGATTGGTTAGAAGCTCGCGGGGTAAAGCTTGACTGTTACAATAAGACGTTTGAACGCATGGATGGAGAAGGAAACCTAGCAGTTGTAAAAGGCATTCCAAAATTAATTTCTATGGGGAAGATTTCAGCATTGCAGTTGAAGAAATTTTGCAAGAAGGGTTGCCAGTTGTATGAAACTCACATTGTGGAGGTAGCAGAGAATGAAACTATTCGATTGGAGGAATATTCTGTATTGTAAGAATTCTGGGATGTTTTTCCTGATGAGGTTCCAGGGCTTCCTCCAAAGAGGGACATAGATTTCACAATTTAACTTATGCCAAGAGCAACACTAGTGTCAAGGGCACCCTATAGAATGAGTACACCAGAAATGATAGAGTTGAAGATGCAGTTGCAAGAGTTATTGGAGAAGAAGTATATCAAGCCGAGTGTGTCTCCTTGGGGAGCACCAATTATGTTTGTGAAGAAGAAATATTGTACGCTCAAGTTGTGTATTGATTTCAGATAGCTAAACAAGGTCACAGTGAAGAATAAATATCGATTTCCGAGGATTGATGACCTCTTTGATCAAATGAGAGGAGCTAAGGTTTTTTCCAAGATTGACTTGAGGTCTGTCTACCATCATGTGGGAATCAAGGATGAAGACATTCATAAGAAAACCTTCAGAATAAGGCATGGACATTATGAGTTTGTAGTGGTACCATTTGGTCTCACAAATGCATTGGCTACATTTATGTGCCTTATGAATAGTGTCTTTAGCAGGTATTTGGACAAGCTTGTTCTTGTTTTCCTTGATGACATTCTTGTTTATTCTAAGAATGAGGAAGAGCATGAAGAACATCTAAGATTGACATTACAATTTCTCAAAGAACATCAACTATATGCAAATTTGAGCAAGTGTGACTTCTATAAAGATAGAATTCAGTATTTGGGTCACATTATCTCAGAAGAGGGTATATTTGTGGAACCTAACAAGATTGAATCCATTATGAATTGGCCTACTCCAAGAAATGTGATAGATGTAAGATATTTTATGGGACTTGCAGGATACTACAGGAGATTCATTGAAGAATTCTCCAAGGTTGCGCATCCAGTCACTTCTTTGTAAAAGAAGGGAATAAAGTTTGAATGGATGCCGAAGTGTGAAGAAAGCTTCCAGCGGTTGAAGAATCTTCTCACAAGTGTGCCAGTATTGAAGATCCAGAAAAATATTTTGTGGTGTGCACCGATGCATGTGGTCAAGGGATTGGACGAGTCCTTATGCAAGACGGCCACATGATATGTTATGAGTCAAGAAATTTGAAGGAGCATGAGAGGAACTGTGCTACTCATGATCTAGAACTTGCAGCCATAGTACATGCTCTCAATATGTGGAGGCATTACTTGATGGGCAGAAGATTTGAGCTAAGGACAAAACATTGTGGTCTGAAGTATTTGTTTGATCAGCCTACTCTAAATGCTAGGCAAGCTAGATGGCTGGAGATTTTATGTGAATTTGATTTTGAAATCAAGCACATAAAAGGAAAAGAGAATAAGGTAGTTGATGCACTCAGCAGAAAGGTGCAAGAAATGCATGTGGCATGTCAAAACCCCAAATTTCCTGAAAAAATTTAAATTTGCATAACATTTAACATAAATACAGTTAACTAATCATTTAATTAGTTATATGTTACCAGCTTGTTATTTGACTTCATCTGTTAGTTATGTAAAGTGATAGAACAGTTCTTTTCAGTTTTACTGACTTGTTTCTTTTTGCGACCATAAGGTGGGGCTGTCATGAAAAACTGGGCTTACTTAGCTTTCAAGCTAATGCATAAAATTTTCTCCTGTCCTTACAGATTACAGGTAAGAAGATTGGTTGCTGCAAAATAAAAATTCTAAGGTCTTTATGTACAAGTTTTGTTACAAATCATAACTTCAGTAAGACAATAATTGTTAAGCACATATCAATGTTTGTTGAGGTAAATGCATTATCTGTTCTTCATTCTAATAGAGATAGATTTATATTTCGTAAAGATTACTGAACTGTTTGATATCTATCATAGATGTCAGTGTCAAAAGATCTTGATTAAAGTTACTTATAAGTAAAGTATAAAATAGCAATACTGTAAAATCAACAGCTTATGTTTAAGAATGCATAAATCCATTTACATCATAAAGTGTATTAATAAGGGGTTTACAATTTATTGTTACCAAGTTCAAACTACCCACTGATAAGGGTATAATCATGCTGATGCACCAAGTCTTATTTATACTACAACTGATTTAAAGCATATTAAAGTTCATCTTAAGTCTAATAGAAAACCTACTGTAACTGGTTTTATTCTATCCCTTTATTTATAAACAGAAAAATGGACTTATTCTTATTGGATTATTATCCTTAAAAGAATGTACAACATAAGAGTTTTAAGGTCTGACAATTACGTTGATAAAACTTCTATTAAGGGATTACTGGATTCATCCTTGTATGTTATAACTTCTAGGTTAATAACATTCATTACAAATAATACTTTCATAAAAAATAATTTGTTACTTTTTCCTTTTGTAAGTGGGTATCAACTTAGGTAAATATGACAATACCAAAGGGGGCAACATTATTGACAGGATGATTGCCCTAGTTGATTTTACAACACCCTAAATATTGACCATTAGTATATTCTATAATTAAAATATAGATGTTAAGAGAATACTTGTATAAATATTATTATCACTTAAACATAGGTATTATATTTTCCTTCCACAACAATATCACAAAACTTATTTATTTAAGAATGTAGTTATTGAATGACAAAATAGTCATTCACTAGGATGGAGAGGTCATGAATAAGACCATGCCATTACAAGTTTATGGATTAACTCTAAATAACACTCTCATAATCTTTTAACTCATACATTCCAAGATTATATATAAGGTTATGTCATGTAATTATCACCCTTGATAGAGTATAACCTTTGATTAATAGTTTATTAGGTAAGAATAACATGTTATGAAGTTCTATACCATAGTGCTAGTTATACTCACGATGATCATAGAATTATAGCACGATTTTACAAAATGTAAATAATGGTATATCATAATGTTTTCATATGAATTGTTTTACCTTTACGCCACTAAATAATTATGATGCAAAGTTTATATTTATATTAACGAGATCCTTGTTACTATAATGCAATGATAGGTTGACTTCGCTGAAGATTATAGTCGAACCCTTACAAATCATCCAAATGATTGTGAAAATAATTCGTCGTGTCTGTTCTTGAATGACTATAGGAATTTACCCACCATGGGAAAATTATTTAAGAGGAGACGTGGCAAATTGTTGGCCAGGCGTCTTGTGGTTAAAAGGATCACCTCTAAACTGAGCATTCTGTCACTTTGTTAAAAATAATGACAGTGCATTAATATACTTAATCTTTATTTTCATAATAGTTTTATAATTTACTATTAGGGTTTTTCCTGTACAACATTCTTATATTCAATGCATTTTATAAAATTTGTCATGGTTATTGTGTATAATTTACTAAGAATAAAAAAATAAAGCACTTTAAGCCCTATCTTGAGTACTGAAGTAATTAACAGTTACTTCTCTTCTTTCGACATAGAAGTTGTAATTTTATTTATTTATACTGAACTTAAAATGGTACTGTTTCTGAAATCAGTACATAGTTTGCATGCTTAGTCCAAGCATCATATATAATAATAAAAATATAATATAATACAGATAATATATAGTATAAGACTATTGTCTTACCTGTAAATGTTATAGCTTCTATTGTTACTTTTACTTCTTTTATTTTATAAAAAAGAATTGTGAGTTTTATTATTAAACCGATACCCTTATCCTATGTTTATTCATAAACGTAAATAAACTTAGTACTTTATTACTGTATTATTATTATACATACTGATCTATATACTTGGTAAACATAATCTCTATGTCCCATATTGACTGGTTTAAACTATATTATAAAGAAAGTCAGAGAACTAAACAAATCCTATATTCTTAACAGCTTAAAAGTATAAGTAGCATTTGTATGTTTTGGTAGAACTTAACTAAGTAGAACGGAAATAAATAAAGAAGTAAATATTACTTTCCAAGGTAAATTCTGTTAGTAGTTAAGTATCTGTAAGAACAAATAAAAGTTCTATCTATTCTTTATTTCATTTGAATAATATATTTACAGTGATTTAATCTGTAAATAAATAAACTGTACAACATCTTTTCTAACTTAACTCTACTTTAGTAGACTATTATTCTCTTCTTTGCTATTCAAATATCAAATAGCAATAGGAAAAGTAACTATAATATCAAAACTGCTTCTCTTAATGAACATACTACTATCAGTAACAATAACATTTATATCTCTGTTTCTAAATGACTTAACAGTCTTCTTTACAGGTTAATACAATTCCTGATACCTAATATTTTTCTTTTTAAAACCATACAAAGAAACACTGAAATTCCATTCATATTCTATTTTAAATTATCATCATATCATCTTTCTCTATAATTTCACCCCTGTGCTGGAGTACGGTCTGGTAAACCCAGATGTGGAAAAACACAGTGGGTCTTTATTTTTTCATCTAAAGATTCTTTTACTGATATTTTATAGTGGATTTCACCACACTAGGTGAATCACACATTGTATGGCCTTCCCCTGTCCCGCTGCAGACTCATTATTCCCTATGGACCATTTGTTGTCTTTTGANTGTCTGGTAGAGCCTGATTGGTGTGAATTTAGTCTCAGCCTGTCTGTTTGCCTTGATTTGTGCATCTGTTTCTTCCTGTACGCAGGTTTGTCACTTACAGTCGCGTATACATGCAGGTTCCTCTGGGATTTCCACGTATACACGCGAGTTCACTGCGCACAGTCACGTATACCCTGGTTTTTTACATTTTGTGGAAGATAGTGGATTGTTGGGTGAATTCTTTTAGTTGCTGACTCTCCTTTGGCACTGTCTGAGTCTATCAATAGCCCTGTTTTTTACCAGAAACGTTTTTGTAGCCTAATTTTTTTCTTTTAGGAAAGTTCTTGTCATGGCATCTTTGATTTTTTGTTTGAGATTAGTGCATTAGAGTCCTTTTTGCCTTAGTGCTTTGATGGAATGTTGTTTATGTGTGCTTGCAGAGTCTGGGGTGGTTAGAGTCATTCTTTTGCTTTTTGTATCTCTTTATTTTCAAAAAATCCAAAAAATATTTGCTTNTTTTCCCGATAACCGCGTACATACGTGGATATTCCCTCTATAGTCGCGTACATCGGGATGTGTACATAATCCAAAACTGTTGGAGCGTTCCTTGACTTGGATCTGACTCATATGACTCCTGGCCTTCCATATGCCTTGAGATCACACGGATTTGACCTTTCAGTATCACTTTGAAAATCTATATAAGGAACCATTGAGACATTGAAAGCATAAGAGAGAATTGAGAGTATCAAAACTATATTCCATTGTTGCCAGAACTATACTTGAGTCTGCATCCCTTTGTCCCTTTGGAGCACTGTTGTGTTCTTCCCAAGCTTGCCTTTGTTAGTGAGCTTGCTAT
>LPNX010127043.1:305270-421319 GCA_001517045.1 Pseudotsuga menziesii
GTACTTCTTGTTGCGTCATAACACCATTAGTTGCACAACCATATCCTATTTTTGAGTAATAAAGCCAACTAAAATCAACGCTAAATAAAATGAATTACACTCTTTTCTTTTTTAGGGTGCACCAACAAGCTTAGGTTTTAGGATCTTGGAATAGTTCATTGTAAGTTAATTCTCCAAGATCACTAAATGACAACAACTAGGTGTCTGTCCAGGGAGTGTGTGAAATCCTTGGTATAACCAGCGTTCTCAGGAAGCTCCTCTCAAAAGGGAGTCAAGCACTAGGCAGTGTGAGCGGTTGTTGATTGGGATAACCCCTGGTCGAGAACTGTGTAGCACCAGCGATATAGCCAGGATTGTATTCGTATCTGGGGGCTCTTTCGGGAGTTTTGGGCTTTGCTACCCTGCCCATAT
This sequence comes from Pseudotsuga menziesii, assembly GCA_001517045.1. Taxonomy (NCBI): domain Eukaryota; kingdom Viridiplantae; phylum Streptophyta; class Pinopsida; order Pinales; family Pinaceae; genus Pseudotsuga; species Pseudotsuga menziesii. The sequence continues at coordinate 305,682 of LPNX010127043.1, forward strand.
GGTCAATCCCGCCTACGACTATCCGCCTGAGCGTTGATTATATTGAGGTGACCTTAGTGACCTTACCTAGGATATCGAGGGGGTACGTGTAGAGGTTATTCTGCATGTGTCCCGGCTAGGTTGGGGTCGGACAACACAATTGCTTTACGCGTTGAAGTTGAGGGCCACAATAATTGGTTTCAAACCTCCGCTTGTGGTGACAAGGGCCTCTCAAGCCTCTCCTAGGCGAGACATACCGGCCACATTTGGGAGCTCACTTATCCATCCCTTGTTTTCTTACTGTTGGCTTTAGATTTTATAGTGATTGCTCTGTGCACGCTAGTTGGCATAGGGTTGACGTAAATAGAGAGTCTTTGCTTTTTGTTGAGTCAGTGTGGAGTCGGGTGCAATTCCGCGCCATTCTCGTCGGTTAGCAGGACTTCCGCCTTCCACTTCTCCTCCTCCTTTGGGAGAGGGGCCTAGATGGTCCAAGCGGACTGTGTCACACATTGATTCACACACCATGGAGGATCATTCAGAGACTATTCTTGACCCACCTCCTCCTATTCATATTGACGATGGGGAATTTACTCCTACATACGATCCCTCACCTGACCTAGCTGAGATCGGTCCCGTTATTTCCCAGATAGGATCTTTACATGATAGACCTACTCATACTAGTCTAGATTCCCCATTGACCTGATACCGGTATGGAATGCCGGATGATGCCGAGACTCGCTTTGACCCTCCTAGCACTAGCTATGGTAGTTATGTTACGACTGGTTTTCCTATGCACGATTTGACATTTCATGTTGAATCCGAATTTGACCCTAACACTATACCTGGGGGCATTCCCATGCCTTACCTTGCGGAGAGGTTTGGGAGTACTAGTCATATTGCACCTTCCATCCCAGCGGTGGAAGCTACATCTTATATACCTTCTAGGTCTAGAGTTAATGATCCCATAGCGATACCAGGTTCTAGACGAGTGATGATAGGCACTAGCACATATCTTCTTAAAAGATTCCTTCGTCCTCGCTTCCGAGTTCTTCCTTCGTCCTCGCTTCCGAGTTCTTCAAGATTCCTTCATCCTCGCTTCGTGGTCCTTCAAGTCGGCACGTAGCTACGAGTCAGATCTGTACTGCTATTACTAGACCTATTGTGTCTCAAACCTACATACCACCCGTAGTTTCGGGAGGTTATGTTCATGTTTCTAGAGGTCAGGTTTCTACTTCCTCGACATATATCCCTACTTCCGGTATGTATATTCCTACTTCCGGAATGTATATTCCTACCTATGGAGTGTCTCATGGGGCATCACAAGCGGTGACCTATGGACCCTACTATGGGGCGCAGTATGGACAGGTCTCTTCACCTTACGGAGGCGGGTATTCACAACCTGCTTACTCTCCCAACTATGGCTTTGTAGCTCCTACTAGTCAAGATCCACCTCATTATGCGACTTCCACGCCACCCTATATGGGTCATACAGGAGGAGGTCACTATGGCCAAGGTCATGGTGGTAATCAATCCTATATGAACTAGGGAGCGCTCCCTAGACCTCATCATGCTAAGCTCCCTTTCCTCGCGACACTCAAATTACCTGACTTATCGAGACTTACGAACGATCCTGTGGCTCATGACCCGGCTTGGCCAGCTGTCCCTACCAAGCTTCCTTCGGACATACCTAAGTTCAAAGGCAAACCAGGAGAGGATCCGAGTGAACACGTTATGACACTCCACCTATGGTGCTCTTCCAATTCATTGCATCAGGACTCAGTCCGTTTGAGACTATTTCAACGCACCCTTACAGGGCCTGCGGTGAAATGGTATATAGAGTTACCTAGGGGTGCCTTTACTTTGTTCAACGACCTTGTGATGACTTTCCTTAATCACTTCCAACTACCGGTACGATATGATGTTGGTACTGAACTCTTGTCGACATTTCGGCAAGATAAAGCCACCCATATTTCTGATCATATTCAGGAGTGGCGTAGACGGAAGAGATTAATCAAAGCCTTTATACCGCCGGAATTCCTCCTTGAGTGGTTCCTCAAATCTTTATTTCCATATATCGCGAAGGATGTTTCCACATCCGGAGTGCAGAATGAGGAACAATCCATCTTTAGGGCACAGGAACTAGACTTGATCTATGCTCAGTCTGGTTTGTTATATGAGATTATACCTAATGCCCCTCGTTCTAGTTTCGATCCCAAGGTCAAACCTGGACCACATGCCGATGGCATTGTGGGTAGTGCAAGTAAGAAACCTGCAGGTTCGGTTGTGAAACAAGTTTCTCAATTGTCAATCAACCAATCTACCTCGGGACAAGCTACGGCTTCGTCTCAGCCCGCCCAAATGACGAATGTACTTGCTGTGCAATCGTCCGACCAGAAGGGTAACCAGCAACCCAGACGGAATAGAAAAAAGGGTAAAAGCAATAATAAGAAGGGTGGGAATAAAAATGAGAATGCCAACAATAATGACAAGAACAATAAAAATGCTGGGGGGGACAAGCAGAATAAGCGTAAGGTTAAGTTTCCTTGCAAGATTTGTAAGGACGATCACCTCACTTACTTGTGCCCTAGGATGGATGAAGCTTCGAAGTTCATAGCACAGGGCCCAGCTGTGTTAACGAACCCTTTACTGCATAACCAAAATATGAACTCGAAGTCCCATGATCAATCTAGTGATGAAGATCCACCTGAAACTAGTGGTCGTGGGTGCATTAATATGGTCCGTGCCGCGAAAGTTGTGACGCATGCGAAAGATTATTCTTCGTCACCACCCAACCCAGGCAAAGAACCTGATCCACCAGGAACCCCTTTGCGTATTGAGAAACCTGCGGATAATCCTGAAGCTGCACCTCGCATTCCTAAGGGGGTACTTAAGCATTCGGGGCATAATCCAAATGCCTGAGCCACCCAGAACTATTCAGTTGTTGAGGACTTGGGTCATACCCCTTGTGCAATGTCTGCATTGGAAGCGCTTCAGAGTTGTCCGTCGCAAAGGAAGGCTTTGCTTTCTGCTCTTGGTGTGAATGGTGATGATTCTTCCTCAGTAATCAAATTTGAAACCGCAGGACATCAGCCTCACTTTCCCTACTATGTGTCCCTTTTGGTGCATGTAGAATGTCTTAATATGATCGTCAAGCGTACTGTGATTGACGAGGGCGCTGCTGCTTCTGTGATGTCTTTGTCTTGTTGGAAGGGTCTTGGTTCTCCTGAGTTGTCAAAGTCTACGACCATGTTAACTGCTTTTGATGGGAGATCATTTAGGCCACACGGGATCCTTCCTTCTCTTAAAGTCCGTTTGGGAGGGAAGACCGTTGCGATAGAGGTCGAGGTGGTTGATGCGCCCCTTGACTACAATCTCTTACTGGGAAGGAATTAGATGTATAGTATGCAAACCATTGCGTCTTCCGTATTTCGCGTTGTATGCTTTCCTCATAATGGGAAGATTGTGACGATTGATCAGATGACATTCAAGAATCCGCCTGTTAGTGCATCTTCGGAAGCTTCGGTTCTGAAAGTTGAACATTCCCAGCTGGCAACTGGGAGTGTCGGTGTAGGTATGTATCCTTCCCTCATGGGAACCTTTAGTTGTCCTGCACCTGTCCTCATGATAGGAGCTCGTTTTGATGGTGCTTCCACGTCTACGAGATCGGTGCCTTTTCGCACAAATCATATGGAAGATCCTTGGATTCTTCCATCACCAAGTCATTCGAGTGAGACCATTGAGACGAGTGTGTCGGTGCCTACAGCCATGATAGCTTACCAAGCTAATCTTCAATCTGCTGCAGAGCCTTGTTCTTCTTCTTCACGGACGAAGGAAGAAGACCCCTATGTGCTGCCCGCATGGGCAGTACAGTCTTCTCATGCCCATGATTGCCTTGATACGGTTTTCCCTTCAGATGAAGCAATCATCGAGGCTATGTCGGGAGTTGAGCCACCATGGGAGGAACTCCATCATAGATCATATTTCCTTCCAGAGCTTGACCTTTTGGAGCATGAGGATTACAGGGATATTCTTAGACAGAAAGTTGGTAGGCCCATGATTCCATTAAGCTCTCCTGGTCAGATGGCTGATGGAAACATGGCAAACATATCGTCAACTATGCCTATCAACATTTCTCGCAACCCTGGTACGGTTGAGAATGTGTACATTGGGGCGGATTGTTCCCAAGATGAGATTCGTGAGTATACCAAGCTGTTCAAGGAATTCCATGATGTTTTTGCTTGGTCTTACGATGAGATGCCAGGGATTGACCCTCGGATTGTCGAACACGAAATTAAGACTTACCCCAACGCGAAGCCTGTTCGACAGCGTTTAAACGCGGTAAATCCTAGGAAAGCACCCGCCATAAAGGCAGAGATAGAGAAACTATTGAAAGCTGGTTTCATCTATCCCGTTCCCTTGATGGAGTGGGTTTCAAACCCCGTTCCGGTGGATAAGAAGCAAGGAGCGATCCGTATATGCACTGATTTCCGTGATTTAAATCATGCCTATCCTAAGGATAACTTCCCCACGCCGTTTATAGATAAGATTTTGGATGAGTGTGCGGGTAGCGAGGTGTTCTCCTTTATGGACGGTTTTTTCGGATATAATCAGATTCAAATTAAACCTGAGGACCAACATAAGACCGCATTTATTTGTCCTTGAGGAACATTTGCGTATCGAAAAATGCCTTTCGACCTTAAAAATGCCGGAGCTACCTTTTAGCGGGCGATGACCTTGATTTTCCATGATCTCAAGTCCATTATCGAAGTATTTTTGGATGACCTCGCTGCTCATTCTCGTGTGAGGATGCGTCATTCTTATCACTTGATATTGGTGTTCGAAAGATGCCGGCATTATGCTGTTAGATTGAACCCTCATAAGTGCATATTTTGTGTGAAATCAGGTCATCTGTTAGGATTTATCGTTTCAAAAGAGGGTATAAGAGTCGAGCCCTTGAAAGTGGAGGCAATACTTCAGTTGTCTCCCCCACGAAATATTCGTCATCTTCAGTGTTTGCAAGGCATGGAAAACTTCCTACGAAGATTTGTTGTCAATTTCGCCAATTTGACTAGAGGTTTCATGCGTCTCCTGAAGAAGGATACTCCCTTTGAATGGGATGAGCGAGCCCAGGAGTCCTTCGATGCACTTAAGAGAGCCCTAGCATCGGCCCCGGTGATTAGTCCTCCAGATTATAGCCGTGATTTCCTATTATATGTGGTCGCGTCTTTAGAGACGATTGGGATGGTTTTCGTTGAAGAGGATGAGGAGCTCCAGGAGCATGTCATATATTATTTGAGCCGAAACCTTATTGACACAGAGATTCGGTATTCTCATCTAGAGAAGCTTGCCTTAGCCACCGTCCATGCAGTGCAGCATTTGAGACATTATATTCTCCTTCGCCAAATTTTGGTTGTTGCCCATGTCAATCCATTTCAGTTCGTCCTCACACGTAGGATGATTGGGGGAAAATATAATAAATGGATTGTCATTCTGCAAGAGTTTGATCTCGAGTTTTTTTTGGCAAAATCAAAGAAATCTTTAATCTTTGCAGAGCTCATATCGGATTTTCCGAGCAAGGCTGAGGAGTCGACATGTGAAGATACGTTCGTTGATGAACACATTTTCTTGATCTCAACGGCTGACCCATGGTACGGTGATATCATAGTATATTTGCAAACGCAGAGGACCCCTACTCACCTCTCGCGAGATGAGCGACATCTATTGCATCACGTTTCCAAGAACTACCTCATAGTGGACAATACTTTGTACCGCCGTGGAGTAGATTCCCTCTTACGACGTTGTTTAACTCACGATGAGGCTGAGGTAGTGCTCAATGATTGCCATGGAGGGGCGTGTGGTGGTCATTTATCTGGGCTTGCTATAGCCCAAAATATTTTGAGAGCAGGATATTTCTGGCCATCGATCTTCAAGGATTGTATTGAAGCGGTCAAGAGGTGCCACCCTTGCCAGGTGTTCGCACGTAACATGTGCTCGAAGCCTGCCCCGTTACACCCTATTATCACCGTCGGTCCCTTCACCAAGTGGGGGCTAGATTTTATGGATTTCAACCCAGCTTCGGCTGGGGGGCACCATCATATCATTGTGGCTGTCGATTACTTCACAAAATGGGCTGAGGCAATGCCTACAGTAAAATCCGACGGTGAGACAGCCACCCACTTCATATTCAACCAAATCATCTCTAGGTTCAGGATTCCGAGAGAGCTTGTCACTGACCATGGCTCGCACTTTCAGAATCATATGATGGAAGAGTTGGCCTCCAAGTTAGGATATAAGCAATAGCACTCCTCTTCTTACTATCCTCAAGCGAATGGACAGGTTGAAGCTGTGAATAAATCACTTAAGTCCATTCTCCAACGAACCATCGCACAAAGCAAAACGAATTGACATATTATGTTGTACCCTGCTTTGTGGGCATACCGAACTGCAGTAAAGACTGCCACTGGTTTTTCTCCATATCAGCTTGTTCATGGAGTGGAGTCAATATTGCAGGTTGAATGCGAGATTCCTTCATTGAAGTTAGCCGTAGAACTCTTACCAGACACTTCACCTTTGGAGGAGCGTTTGGTTCACCTTGAGCAACTCGATGAGCAGTGTAGAGATGCCTTGGTGACTCTAGAGGTTAATAAGCGTCGCGTGAAGGCCCAGTATGATAAGTTTGTTTGTCCGAGAGTGTTTAGTGAGGGAGACTTGGTCCTTTTGTGGGATCAATCGAAAGAACCCTTGGGGGCAGGGAAGTTCAATCCTATGTGGCATGGTCCTTACGTGGTCAAGCATGTATTAGAGAAGGGTGCCTACGAGTTAGTGGATTATGAAGGGACAACCTTGGCGGAGCCTAGAAATGGGCTCTATCTTAAAAAATACTATGCATGATCTTTAGCCAAGGTTGTTTGTTGTATATTATTGTACAGCTTTTTTGCATAGTTAGGTCTTGTTTATCGTGATCGGGTTTGTGATTAGTTTCTATTTCTTGTGGTAGATGTCAATGGAATCTTCCACCTACATAGGATTCGTGGATGGTGCAATACGTCACACTCAACACTCAGCCTCAGCTGCTTGGGTGATTTTTACTCCTATGGGTCATGTACTGTCTTCAGGAGGTGTATGTCTACGACCATCTTCCAACAATGTTGCTGAATATAGTGCCGTTATCGAGCTTCTACGGGATGCCATTTCGCATGGTGTTCTCTCTCTTGAGGTACGTCTTGATTCAGAGTTAGTAGTGTCACAGCTAAATGGTTTGTACCATGTTAGAGATCCGACGTTATTGAGGAGATTCTTACGTGTGAGATTGCTAGAACGACAATTTGAGAACATAACATATATACACATTCCAAGAAATTTTAATCAAATTGCTGACTCTATGCTAACTATGTGTTAGATTGGCATTTGTTTCATTCATTATAAATTAATCATAAACACAATTTTTACACAGGTAAATAAATAAACCGATCACCATAAAACTTTTTTATATACATAAAAAATGTGGTAATACATAGTGTCATAATACAAAATTGGGGCTTTGAAAGCCACCATCATATACACGGTAGTACAAAATAGATACACTCCCAGGTATCTAGTCCTGTGGAGGTGGATGAGGGTTGTGATCATGATATGTCACCACGGCTCTAGCTAGCCGCCGGAATAAACGCACCCATGTGAGTGGTACACCAACCACCTGTCTCTGCATAGCCTCAGGCAAGTCCTCAACTTGCGCCATGGGAATCCTGTGAGTCAGTCGCACAAAATTGGTATGGATGCTTTGGAGCATTCGCTCCGCATCCACACCGGTGATATCGTCTCCTCTTCCCCTCCGTCTATGACGTGGGAAGCCCTCTAGTTGCCGCGGTCCCACATCTGCACATCAATGGTAGATGTCACTATGTATTGTCACCCAAAAACATGTCTTTTTGATTCCATTAATCAAGAAAACACAAAAAAAAAAATTAAATACTTCAAAATTTTTAAAAAGAGTAAGGGTCGAGATTCGTTACCTATGTCTCCAAATGCTGATCCTGGTGGTAATGGCATGTCTGGGTCTCCCCGGAAGTCTATCCCTGCATAAGGGTAGTCCTCTATGGCAACAATCTGTCGTCACCACCATGGAAAAAAGTCTGCTGGATAAGGGTTGGCCACCCTACCACCCCCCAGTATGCGCATCGCGTGTACCCAACGTCGTTGGGCTGGATCTCGAACCCCGTGGAGAGGAACATCCACTCTAGGGCTCAATCCCAGAACACGCTCGAAGAACAACGTGCTCAAGATACTGCTGAACCCAAAGTTCTGTATCCTACCTGCCTTGCACTCACTGAGCTGATGTTTCATGTTGCTCAGTAGGGAATTGCTCCAGTCATAGATGGTCGGTGTCATGCACTCCACCGCATAGAAAATCAGTGGCCGAGAGGCCTGATGGAGTGATGCTAAGCCTGCTATCCTACCCAGCGTCAGTAGTATGGCCTTTAGGCCCAGTACCTGTATAGCGTTGGTGGGAACTTGACTCCCCACCTTCTCCGTCTCTGGGTAGTAGTACACAGCTATGTACTCATCGATAGTCAACCCATGACCTGGCCCTCCGCGGGCACAAAGGTTCACCATCTCACCTCGCCGTGATAGACCTGTGATAAAGTAGATATCCTCCACCTCAATGGTGAGGGACATACCGTCTAGACGGAAGGACTTTGAGTCCAGATCCCAATAGTCTACAAGCATCTGTAGTACTCCTGGTTTGGCCCTCAAGCCTCCTAGGCACCAAAACTTGTAGAGTCTGCATCTTCTTAGAGCTTCTTGAGCTATTCTATCAGCCCTTACTGCTTCCTCTACATCACCATGCTCGCGTTCTCACCATTCTAGCACCATCCTGCATGAGAAGTTGACCAAAATGTCCATTAGATTTTTATAAATCCTTATGTGCGACGTCATACGCGGTTTCTGGTCCCTTTTCCGCATATAGCCAGCCCTATACACGGAAAAAACCTCGATACCCACGTGGGCCGTAGCGCTCATGTAATTTTGGCCATTAAAAATTCATTTGACCATGAAAAATTATAAAATTTGTATTGAAATGCAAGATGAGAACATGAGTAAGTACCTGGAAGAATCGGTTGTGAATTCTGCCGGCTGGATCTCCTGGAATTTGCAGTTGAATATCAGAGCTCAAATGGGTAAAAGTTTCAAATGATTTCTATTGTTTACTATTTATAGAAAAATTTTCAAATATTTGAAAATTTTTACCCCCTTTCCTATAGTTTTGACCGTTTCTAACCTTTTTGGACCGTTTCTGACCTAATTTGTGATGTAGAAGACCGTTTTCAGCGCCGTTTCAGCCTTTGGATTGACCCGTTCATACTGATCTTAGGTATAACGTCTATACTGGCATATAGGTTAGACTCACCACCGTTTGCATTTTGCATGACCTTATGACCATGTCACTATATCCTTAGGTACGAACCCACTCTATTATGTCACGGAACCTTCTTGCTGCTATAGAAGTGGCATGATATGAGTGGTAGAGACTCACCTTACATGGGTATCCTAGTTAGCGCCTTATTTGCATTTGGTGCCCATGCCGATGTTTCCCCCTTTAGGGTGTGGGATTCCATTGTATAGTATTGCCATGACATTTAGCAAGAGCCTCATACTCCTCTTGATCTTATGCTGGCCTATTTTCCCCCAGACTCCCCTTGTATCAAGTTGTGGATGCATTATCATGAGCTTTTCCTGTCTTATTGAGCCTTATGCCGACTTCCCTGACATTGCGTTTCAGCCATATAGCCCGAGCTTGTCTCATGTCTAGCCATGCAGAGCCTTTATTTATATCCTTCGCAGCTTGATTACCTTTTTACCGGGAGGGGATTTTCCCTCGAGTGTCGATATCCCACACATGTATCCTTGCATTGAGCATAGGTATGTTCCACTGCTTGGAACTAGTTTGTTTTCCCTAAATGACACTCGTCTCCTCCTAGTTTGTAACTATAAAGCTAGTTTATTCTTTTTTCAAGCTTTTCAAATAACTGAAAAAGACCAAAAAAATCAAAAAACCAAAAAGCCGGACAAGAAAAGATATTATCTTTGGTAGTTTTCGAGTCGTGTCGCCTTCGAACAAAGCACTGTATATCACATCCATTGGTTGGGTTATAGTTTTACTTTAGGAGCTGTACTCGTTATCTGAGTTTTATCTCCATCAGCTGGTTAAGCTTCCAGTCCCTATGGAGCCTCTATTGATTCCTCCTGCATCATAGAGATGTCCCAGTTTGTATATCGAGTCTATGCTGCCTTCATTCAGTCACCATACGCCGTTATGCTCTTTTTCGAAGGAAGTTGAAACTTGAGTCGGCCATTCCTCAGTTATCTTGACTTTGCATATCGGCCATTCCCGATACAGTTACTGTTTCGTGCACCTTATGATTGAGTTCTTCCATATTATACAGCCTTGCTGAGTACCTCATGTTGGATGATGGGGGATGCCCTAATGCCCTCCTTCCAGTGGATTTCATCCCATCAACTTCAGATCATTTATTCTGGGATTGGAGTCTAGAGTCATTTTGAGTGCCTTGAGACTTGCAGTCATCAGTGGCAGGTTCTCTCGCCATCGACGGTTTTGGGAATACATCAATGTCACCTGATCGATGGATTCTCTCAAGTGTTCAACCTCAACACATTTATTCACCCTTGTTAGTTTGCACTCTAGTACCTTGATTCCCATTTTCATTATTGGTGGGTGATCTCGCGTCTGTTAACGGTATACATCAATGACCGGTAATCAGACGATGGACTACTATGTTCGACCTCGACACCTCTATTCGCATAGTAGGACATGTACTCGTAGCGGTTTGTGTAGAAGACCTTCCAGATTGGTGGAATCCACCATATGCTACCTCCTTGATCGTGCCTGTGTTCATGAGATTTCAGCTCTCGTGACTTGTTCCAGTATATGTCAGACATTTCCAGCCACTATGGAGACCTTGACTGGTTATATATCTTCAGCCTTTGTGGATATCATTGTACTTTGTATATCTTCATCATGGAGATTCTGATCTATGTATATTGTACGTGGCGATGACCACATATGTTCTATCATGTTTCATGCCTATTCATGGCCATTGTACTCTTATGTATCTGGGACTGCTAGATGTATTTGCAGTTATATGCAGAGTTGTATTATGGTATTATGCTAATTGGGTGGCTGGTCTTCCATTTGGGTACCTTCATCACTTCACTTCTGGGATGGAATTATAATGTATTTCGGCCATCGTATAACCCCTTTGATCTCATACATTAGGGGGCATCTGTTATAGTGGATTTCACCACACTAGGTGAATCACACATTGTATGGCCTTCCCCTGTCCCGATGCAGACTCATTATTCCGTATGGACCATTTTTTGTCTTTTGATGTATCATTGACCATCCCTAAAAACATTAGAAAAATGATATACGCGGCCTTTTCCCCGATAACCGCGTACATACGCGGATATTCCCTCTATAGTCGCGTACATCGGGATGTGTACATAATCCAAAACTGTTGGAGCATTCCTTGACTTGGATCCAACTCATATGACTCCTGGCCTTCCATATGCCTTTAGATCGCAAGTATTCGACCTTTCAGTATCACTTTGAAAAGCTATATAAGGAACCATTGAGACATTGAAAGCATAAGAGATAATTGAGAGTATCGAAACTATATTCCATTGTTGCCAGAACTATACTTGAGTCTACATCCCTTTGTCCCTTTGGAGCACTGTTGTGTTCTTCCCAAGCTTGCCTTTGTTAGTGAGCTTGCTATCGGAGTGATGGAGGATTGAGGAGGTGGAGGCCCAAGTGGGGGATTCAGTTTCTCCGGTTCGCAAACGTGCCGTCAGAGGTTGTCACTTGTAATCTCTGATTCATATTAATAGAAATATCTTTTCCTATCGAGTAATGTGTATTTGAATGAATGTTGCATCCATTGGAATATGTCAAATGCTTATACATTATTGATTATATATGCTAGAATAGATCTAACACCATGAAATATAGTATGCTTGTATTTTTTACTTGTTGTTGAGGACGTGCTATAACAATTCAAGCTGAAGATTGGAAAGCTCAACGGGGATCTACTTCAACCGTCCGGAATAAGGTACGAGGTTCGATCCTTTAGTGTTAGATGTTTTTATTTCTATTGCATATTGGGAAAGATTGATTTCTGGAGTCTAGTTGTCTGTTGTGGTACCCCAAGCCATACGAATTTCTCTCTGTAACATGATAAACTAAAACATCTACATTTATAAACCAGTTAAACCTCTATATCATAAACTACAAGTATAACATTCAACCATTCACAGTTGTTTAAAACAAGGACAGTTAAGTAACAGAACCTATTTAAACCGGGACAACAACAGCAATGGGAGGTCGTTCCTCCCTACCAACTCCTGGAGAGCGTTCAAACAGCGACTCCTCAGGACCCCCGAGCTTGTTCTGGTCTCCATGGCTGGAACTAGGTGCAGCAATAGTCAATACCAGTATTCAAAGATCAGTATCAATCTGAACTTATTAGTAAGTTCTCCCAGCTAACAAGCTGTAATAAACCAAGTTACTGCAGCATTCCCCTCAAAACAACTTCCTTACTATTTTTCCCTTTTTCCCCAAATGAATTTCCTGAATAGCATTCCACCTGAATGTTTCTTCTCTGGAAAATATCTTAGCAACCCCAGCTCTATTCATTGGGTACTTTTAAAATATTTCCTAGGTCTTTTTGGGTTAGTTGTCATTTAATGATCCACCTGCTCTGATCCCACTTTCTTGGGGGATCATGACCCCAAATATAGGGAAGTTGCCACCTGCAACTTAGGAAGTGTTTGAGGATGTTGCCACTTGTCTTTTGCCCTCCACCTAGTTCCATCCACCAGTTTGACCAGTAACCTCTTTTTAACAGCTCTCCCATGCTGTTGTCTCCACAATTTATTTATTAATAATAAAATATTCTGAATTACATTCCACTTCTGTTGACTCTGCTGAGTCATCAGTTCCTTCTTAGCATTAAATTTAACATAATGTGTCAGGAATATAATTAAAACAATTAACATTATTTTACAAAATTGGGGTATGTGACATACACACCCCCTTAAAATGTAACATCGTCCTCGATGTTACTTATTCTTCATCCTCTGCAACCTCCTGGAATAGATTCGGGTATGCTTCCCGCATCTTATTTTCCAGTTCCCAGGTATCTTCTTCAGGACTAAGGTGCTTCCATTGCACCTTCAACTGTCCAATTGTGCGGTTCCACAGAGTAATTTTCCTCCTCCCGAGGATACAATCCGGTTCCACCAGAACTTCTCCTTCTGGTTCCACCTGTACAACATTCCAATCAATCACATGAGTAGTATCATGAATATACTTTTTTCAGAACAGAAATATGAAAAAAATTATGCACTTTCAAGTTAGGTGGTAACGCTAGCTGATATGCAACTTGACCAATTATGGATAAAATTTCAAACGGACCACAGTAACGTGGTGCTAGTTTTGCACAAATCCCCAGTATTAGGGAGCTTTTCTTTGGTCTCACCTTTATAAACACGTGCTCACCCACCTGGAACTCTTTGGGAGTTCTTTTCAAATCTGCTTGGCTCTTTTGCCGATCCTGTGCCACCTTTAAATTTTCCTGCACTTGTTTCACAATCTGTTCCATTTCTTTTAATAATTCAGGTCCTAACACCAATCTATCTACTGGATTATTCCAAGAGATAGGAGTGTTGCATCTATGCCCATACAAAATTTCAAATGGACTAAACTTAGCTGATGAGTGATAGTTATTATTATATGCAAACTCTGCTAAATGCAAGTAGTCCTCCCACTTACCTGGCTGATCCTTAACATACATTCTTAAGAGATCTTCCAGCACCTGATTCACTCTTTCAGTCTATCCGTCTATCTGAGGATGGAAAGAGGTGCTGAAATTCAGTGTTGTGTTTAATCCCTTAAACAAGGACCTCCAAAAATTCCCTGTGAATTTAGGATCCCTGTCTGAAATGATAACCTTAGGTACTCCATGTAACCTAAAAATCTGCTTAAAAAATATATCAGCTATATTGGCAGCCTTGTAAGTAGTCTTGATAGGAATGAAATGTGCTACTTTACTTAACTTGTCCACCACCACCATAATTGAATCATTCTGATTCTGATTTCTGGGCAATCCAGTAATAAAATCCAAGCTGATTACTTCCCATTTCCAACTAGGAATAGGTAAAGGTTGGAGTAAACCAGCTGGATGCTGGTGTTCAGTTTTCACTTGTTGACAATCCAAACATCTAGCTATGTATTCAGCTACTTCAGATTTCATATTAGGCCAGAAATATTCTTTTCTTAACATGGTTACAGTCTTTTGGTAAACTGGATGTCCTGAGTAAGGTGTTTTATGAACTTCATCCAAAATCAGCAACTTAACCTTAGACACATTAGGCACATACAGTTTGTCTTTAAACAATAAAAATCCATCTTTATTTAGACTATAACCTTTTAGTAAGCTTTCTGTAGGTTCTTCTTTAGCTGTAACTTGTAATTTTTGATAAATTTCATCCTGTTTTACCCCTTCTATAAGCAGTTCATTTAAATCAGAAGCATAAGTGTTGATTGCTGCTGTAAAGTTTAGCTTTGCATTTCTGCTCAAAGCATCATCCACCTTATTTTATTTTCCTTTTATGTGTTGGATTTCAAAATCATATTCACTCAAGAAGGCCAATCACCTTGCTTGTTAAATTGGGCTGATCTAAAAGGTATTTCAGTCCTTTATTATCAGTCATTAAAATAAATTTTCTACCTATTAAATGATGTCGCCACATTTTTAAGGCATGTATAACAGCCGCAAGTTCTAGATCATAAGTTGCATAATTCTTTTGTGGATCTTTAACTTCCTGGACTCATAGGCAATGACATGCCCGTCTTGAGTCAGCACACCGCCCAAACCATCATTACAGGCATATGTGCATACCACGAAATCCTTATTAGGATCTGCTATTCTTAGAATAGGCGCACTTTTTTTTTTAACAAAAACAAAAAATAGAAATATATTAACAGGCTGTGCACAGCCATTCATTACAGAGGAAACAAGATATAGAATCCGGCAAGTCAAAATTGCTGCACACTAGGCTTATCCTGAGAGTTTTCCACAAAACAGAGTGTATGATTTTCCCAAAATTTCTATTGTCTCGGGTAGTATATACCCGAACAAACTGGTTACATAGTAATACGCAGAAAAACATTAACTAAACGAAAATAAAACAGATTAACCAAAGGACATAAGTTAAGGGTTGCCTCTGTGAGCCCTTGGCTGAACTACGGACTCTTCTTCCATGGGATGATCAGCTGCACCAGTTGCTCCATTTACTTTGCTTCCTTGGTTCATGGTAATGTGCTTCTCGAGATCTTCCTGAATTCTGTCCACCTTACCCAGCAACTCGCGGATGTTACTTTTAGTATCATCTATTCGGGCATCATGGTTACTGATCTGAAGCGAAGTGTAGCTCACGGTTTCACCCATTTTTTTAATCTCCTTCGCCATTTCCTTATTATCCATAATCCCGATTGCTGTCATCTCATACAGCCTACACAAGTTTTTCTTGATGTCCTATATCCCTGAATTCTCCCCAGCTTGAGCCATATTTCCAGCGTCCACCGAAATCGCTATGCAGGCAAACTGTTTGTGCAAAGGGTGGAAAATACAATCCTGGTTCTCAACCCACAAAGCTCTAACAACACACCTGAGCACTGCAATTTCTTGTTGCAGCACAAAACCACCGAGTCTATCTGAACAGGCTAGCGTTCCCACAGCGCCTTCCTGCCAACCAGTGCAGGGGCAACCCAAAACCCATTTCAGACTGCCTTCACGAGAAATATTTGCACCAACGTTACCTCCAATAAACCAAGACACAGAGGGGTAGCTGTACTGACAAATGGAGAAAGCAGCAAGAGCCAGGTGCTCCTTTACAAAGGCACGGATGAGAGGGAGCACATGCCACAGGATGCCCAGCAGCCTCCCTCCCTCAACTCCAGCTACAACAATCAGAAGGAATCGCACTATTTCTGGAGATCCATAACCAGAGTCCGGAGCAAAATTATAGAACATGTCTTTGCAGAGAAGCATCATAGAGAAGAAGGAAGGGAATCTACAATCGTACGAAGGAGCGAGGTAGTAAATTAAAGGCCTGAAGGGCTTTAATTCTGCAACAGCCGAGGGAAGGAGAGAAATCCACACGGCCAGGACAAGAAGGCATACAGGACAGGTTAATAAATGCATGGAGCCATCAAAAAGAAGGAGGAAATGGGGGCCAGCTGGGGGGGGGCGGTGAAGTGAAGGAGGGATGCAATGGAAGGGGAAGAAAAGGAGAAGGAGGGAGGGGTGGAGAAGGAGGGGGAGAAAGGAGAAGAAGAGGGAGGGAAAGACGAGATGGAGGGGGGAGAAAAAAGAGAGGAGGGGAGGAGGACAGAAGCCTAGGAGGCATCCAAATTTTTTTTGGAAGGATAGAGACTTTACTTTGGGTTTGCGCGTGAGGAGAGTCCAACAATGAACCTTATAACAACTCATCATGGAATGAATTTGAGGTATGGGTGATTTCCATCTTAGCTGTAGTGGCCTTGAGGAATCCTGGCACCTATATTAGCCATGTTGTCCGCTGCCTTATTATTATGCCGGAGGATATGAAAAGCCTCGTAGGATTGAGACATGAGCAGCTTAGCTTTCTTATACAAGCGGTGACATTTAATTGCTCCTTCTGGATACCCGTTAATCAGCATGTAGATAACATGCCTAGAGTCTCCAAATATCAACACCTTCCAAATATTTTTAGCATGAAGAAGTTGAAGACCCTAAAGAAGAGCCATCCACTCAGCTTCATTGTTAGTTCTATTGCCTAAACCCCAGGCGAAGCTTTGTTCAACTTGTCCTCCAGGATCCAACAAGATCCCCCCCGCACCTGCCACCCCTAAGGGGGCGCACTTGTTAATAAGGTTTTTAATTTCTTAAAACTTTCTTCACACTTTAACTTCCAATCGAATTTCTTACCTTTCTTTTGCAAAGAAGTGATCGGATTAGCTATTTTCGAAAAGCCTTCAATGAATCTCCAGTAATAACCGGTAATTCCCATGAATGACCTAACATCTGTTACGTATTTTGGAACTGGACAATCTTCGATTGCCAGAATCTTTTCAGGATCGACTGAAATCCCTTCCTTAGTCACTATGTGACCTAAGTACTGGATTTCATCTTTAAAGAAGTCACACTTGCTGAACTTCGCAAAGAGTTGTTGCTCTCGCAGCTCTTGTAAAACTATCCGTAAGTGTTCCTTATGTTCTACTTCATTTTTAGAATAAATTAAGATGTCATCGATAAAAACGACAACAAACTTATCTAAGTATTTATGCATTATATTATTCATTAAACACATAAAGACAGCTGGGGCGTTGGTAAGCCCAAATGGCATTACGAAAAACTCGTAATGTCCATACCTTGTTCTGAAGGTTGTCTTAAAAATGTCCTCATCTTTAATTATTACCTGATGATATCCTGATCTTAGGTCTATCTTGGAGAACAACATAGCTCCCCATAGCTGATCAAACAGATCATCTATGCGAGGCAACGGATATCTATTTTTAATAGTCATTTTATTTAGTTGACAGTAATCTATGCATAATCGCATAGTTCCGTCCTTCTTTTTGACAAAGATGACCGGTGCTCCCCAAGGGGACACACTCGGTCGAATGTACTTCTTATCTATTAATTATTTTAACTATGATTTTAGCTCATTAAGTTCTAAAGTATTCATACGATACAGAGCTTTCGAGCTAGGTACAGCACCTGGCACCAGCTCAATAGTGAAATCCAGTTCCCTCATAGGAGGTAATCCTGGAATTTCCTCTGGAAAACATCAGTAAATTCATTTAAAACAGGAATGTCTTCTATTTTTAACTTATCTTTTTCATACTTACTTGCCTCATCTATAATGGTTACAGCATAGGCTTTACACCCTTTCCTGACTGCTCTTTTAAGTTGTAAAGCAGAAATCTGCCTAATTACAGTTTTCCTAGGAACACCTTTAACCTTTACTGGTTGTTCATTATTATTTACGTACGTAAATGTTTTATCAAAATAGTTTAAAACTACCTTGTGCTGCTCTAACCAATCCATACCAATCAGTAAATCATATGAGCCAAGTGGCAAAACATTAAGCTTAACTGTAGTTTTAAAATCATCCATAAGTAAAGCACATTCTTTCACATAACATGTTACTTTCCTTTTTGCCCCTGTGGCTAATTGAACTAACCAGGAACTATCAAACTTTTCAACCAACAATTTTCACCTTTTCACTATCTGAGGTGCAATGTAGCTAAGGCTAGCCCCTGTATCAATTAAAATGGTTACTAGGGTTTGGTTAACCATACCTTCTACTTCCACCATGGAAGTCTGATAATCCACTTGGCGGTTCTCCAACGCTGCATCTATTCTAGGCATAGTCCTTGCAAGTTCTCCAACAGTCATTTCAATCCTGCACAGTGTGAATATTGCTGTTTGACTTTTTCTGATTTGGGCAGACAGAGGCATAGTGCAGGCCATTACATTCCCAGCACTTAATAGGCTCCTTTCGTTCAAAATTCTTAGTGAAATTCCCATGATTGTTTGCAGCTTCCTTGCCTTTAAAGTTACTGGAGTTATTAGAATTATTAGAAGCACCATTTCTATTTCCCTGGAATTTCTTACTGTTAGAATAATTTCTGTTCTTATTATTCTTGAAATTCTTCTGGGGTACAAATTATTTTTTCTTGAACTCAGGCTGACTGTTGTTTTTCTTAACCTTCCAATTGGCTATGCCTTCTTTCTTCTTGTTCTGTTCAAAACAAAAATTGGCCTTCCGCATGGCTTGCTCCAGAGTCTTCAGGTTATCATACTCGATTTTGTCCTTGATGTGATATGGCAGACAGCTGAGAAACCGTTGCACTTTAGGTTTTTCATCGACTAAATAAGGTACATACCTCAACAAGCTTAAGAATTTACTATTTAAATCCTTCATAGTCATGGATCCTAACTTTAATTCGTAAAATTCTTTAGCTCTTTCTTCATAATATTGTTCGGACATAAATTTCTTCTTGAAGTACCTTTTAAAGGTACTCCAATTAACTTCTTTTTCTTTGATCCCCTTGACTCTTTTCAGATCTTGCCACCATATGTCTGCTTTTCCAGAGAGATTATAAATTGCCATTCTTTCCTTCAACTGATTTGAATAGTTGTATATTTGAAAATACTTCCTCATCCCGAATAACCAGGACTCTTCTTCTTCCCCCTTTTTAGTCTCTCCGTTGAAAGTTGGGGGCTTTATTTTTTTAAACTCCCCGAAAATCTCTTCATATGTTTTGTACTTCTTCTTTCTGTCATACAACTCAGCCTCACTACTGTCACTAGTAGTGTAATAACTTTGTTGTTCCCTGAACCCTTCAGATGATGAACTGATTTCAGCTTTAGCCAACTTCATATTTTTAGATCCTTTCTGATGGCTAGGTTCCTCAGATTTGGATCTTTTTCTCCTCTCTTCATTCTGAAATTTTTCTATCAAAATTTGGTTCAACTCTTCTTGAGTCTTCAAAATCCTTTCATTGTCCTTCTTGACTGATTCCATTTCAGTCTTCAAATCCTTTATAGTCTGCATCAGCTCTTAAGAGTGAGCAGTTACCTCTTCTAACATAGGTTCTCTGGACATTTGTCTTGTCTCGGTGTTTGGAGACGCCTCCTGAATATATTCTCCTAGCTTCTCCATCTCTGCCTGTTAAATTCAGAAAAAGAAAGAATTTTCTGTTCTTTCCATAAAACAAAATATAGGTTAGTATATTCTCTTTTTACTATTCTACGGAAACTAGTTGGGCCGCATCAAGGCCTAGTATTTGAACCATGCTCTGATACCACATGTCAAAACCCCAAATTTCTCAAAAATTTTGAAATTTTTAAATTTGCATAACATTTAACATAAATGCAGTTAACTAATCATTTAATTAGTTATATGTTACCATCTTGTTATTTGACTTCATCTGTTAGTTATGTAAATTGATAGAACAATTCTTTTCAGTTTTACTGACTTGTTTCTTTTTGCGACCATAAGGTGGGGCTGTCATGAAAAACTAGGCTTACTTAGCTTTCGAGCTAGTGCAGAAAATTTTCTCCTGCCCTTACAGATTACAGGTAAGAATATTGGTTGCTGCAAAATAAAAATTCTAAGGTCTTTATGTACAAGTTTTGTTACAAATCAGAAGTTCAGTAAGACAATAATTGTTAAGCACATATCAATGTTTGTTGAGGTAAATACATTATCTGTTCTTCATTCTAATAGAGATAGATTTATATTTCGTAAAGATTACTGAACTGTTTGATATCTATCATAGATGTCAGTGTCAAAATATCTTGATTAAAGTTACTTATAAGTAAAGTATAAAATAGCAATATTGTAAAATCAACAACTTATGTTTAAGAATGCATAAATACATTTACATCATAAAGTGTATTAATAAGGGGTTTACAATTTATTGTTACCAACTTCAAACTACCCACTGATAAGGGTATAATCATGCTGATGCACCAAGTCTTATTTATACTACAACTAATTTAAAGCATATTAAAGTTCATCTTAAGTCTGATAGAAAACCTATTGTAACTGGTTTTATTCTATCCCTTTATTTATAATCAGAAAAATGGACTTATTCTTATTGGATTATTATCCTTAAAAGAATGTACAACATAAGAGTTTTAAGGTCTGACAATTACGTTGATAAAACTTATATTAAGGGATTACTGGATTCACCCTTGTATGTTATAACTTCTAGGTTAAGAACATTCATTACAAATAATACTTTCATAAAAAATAATGTGTTACTTTTTCCTTTTGTAAGTGGGTATCAACTTAGGTAAATATGAAAATACCAAAGGGGGTCAACATTATTGACAGGATGATTGCCCTAGTTGATTTTACAACACCCTAAATATTGACCATTAGTATATTCTATAATTAAAATATAGATGTTAAGTGAATACTTGTATAAATATTATTATCACTTAAACATAGGTATTATATTTTCCTTCCACAACAATATCACAAAAATTATTTATTTAAGAATGTAGTTATTGAATGACAAAATAGTCATTCACTAGGATGGAGAGGTCATGAATAAGACCATGCCATTACAAGTTTATAGATTAACTCTAAAGAACACTCTTATAATCTTTTAACTCATACATTCCAAGCTTATATATAAGGTTATGTCATGTAATTATCACCCTTGATAGAGTATAACCTTTGATTAATAGTTTATTAGGTAAGAATAACATGTTATGAAGTTCTATACCATAGTGCTAGTTATACTCACGATGATCATAGAATTATAGCACGATTTTACAAAATGTAAATAATGGTATATCATAATGTTTTCATATGAACTGTTTTACCTTTATTCCACTAAAGAATTATGATGCAAAGTTTATATTTATATTAACGAGATCCTTGTTACTATAATGCAATGATAGGTTGACTTCGCTGAAGATTATAGTCGAACCCTTACAAATCAGCCAAATGATTGTGAAAATCATTCGTCGTGTTTGTTCTTGAACGACTATAGGAATTTACCCACCGTGGGAAAATTATTTAAGAGGAGACGTGGCAAATTGGTTGCCAGGCGTCTTGTGGTTAAAAGGGTCACCTCTAACCCTAACTCGTCATTCTCTTCCTGGTCTCCTGCTCCATCACTTTCGGCTCTAGTCGTATGGCTGTGAAACCTTCCTTTGCTTGCCACTATGAGTAAAGCTGCACTGTTTTCCTACATGCATCGCCCTTTTTACCTTGCTCTTCTCCGGAAGTTCCTTCCTGTAAGAGGTTTATTTCTTCTGCGGCTCATTAGAGAGTAATGTGTTTTTCTCTGCTAACTCTGGGTTATCACTGTGAAAGTTTCTCGCGTATCTTTGCACTCAGTTGCTGTGGTTGTTAACTCTATCAAACTTCTCCCTACCTTATTATAGCGATGAAGAATCTCCTTAAATTCGCACTGGTGGTTGTTTTCCTATTTGTAACCGGTCACGCTTCCCTCAAATGTTAGGTACGAAGCTGTTATTTCCTCCAGTACTTCGTGGTTGGTTTCTTTACGTTTATAAGTGTTCAAACTGTAAGTAGGATACTAACATTACTTTGTTCTTGTTACAGGTAACGACTCCAAGTTCAGGGAAAGGCATCGCGAGATAGGAACAGCTGCTATCCACCGGTAAGCTTGGACTTTTCCATGGCTGCCCCATCTTGTTCAAACCCTCATGGAAAATTAAGGGCTGGTCGTTGCGGCCTGAAATACCCTCATGGGTTTTGGTTATTTTGGTTGTTTACTTTACCGATTTTTATGGTGGTTAATACGCTTGCTTACGACAGGGCCTTCCGGCTTCGGCCGTGAGTGTACATTTGGTTCTGTATATCATAATGTGTTTAATGTAAATGAAAAGACACAGGCTGTAAAAGCCTCCTTAAGTAAATTTTCAGTGCAGCCAGGAGTAAAACTATTGGACTGGGTTTTACAGTTTTAAAATTTTGTATAATCTGAATGAATAGGGTTTTACCCTAAATTTTGACAGTAAAGAAATAACTCTGTCTCTTTTTAAGTTACTGTTTAACATTTGAGGCTGTAAGCCTTACTTTGGAAAAGGGTTTACAACCCGACCTTTACTTTCGCTGAAATTATAAAAGCTTGCAGGGTTCCCACCCTAAATCCATTATAATAATTGTTAATATTATTCTCCTCTCTATATTCTTTGTTTATGTTTCAGTACCAAATTTTATATACTTGTTTATGTTGTAAATGATAATTGATGCTTGGTAGTAACATCCTTTGTCTTTTACTTATAGTATACCTCTATTCAGTTATGAGGTTGTAATTAGGTGGTATAAATTTTTGCTAAACTTAATAAACTGAGCATTATGTCACTTTGTTAAAAATAATGACAGTGCATTAATATACTTAATCTTTATTTTCATAATAGTTTTATAATTTACTATTAGGGTTTTTCCTGTACAGCATTCTTATATTCAATGCATTTTATAAAATCTGTCATGGTTATTGTGTATAATTTACTAAGAATAAAAAAATAAAGCACTTTAAGCCCTATCTTGAGTACTGAAGTAATTAACAGTTACTTCTCTTCTTTCGACATAGAAGTTATAATTTTATTTCTTTATACTGAACTTAAAATGGTACTATTTCTGAAATCAGTACATAGTCTACATGCTTAGTCCAAGCATCATATATAATAATAAAAATATAATATAATAAAGAAAATATATAGTATAACACTATTGTCTTACCTGTAAATGTTATATCTTCTATTGTTACTTTTACTTCTTTTATTTTATAAAAAAGAATTGTGAGTTTTATTATTAAACTGATACCCTTATCCTATGTTTATTCATAAATGTAAATAAACTTAGTACTTTATTACTGTATTATTATTATACTTACTGATCTATATACTTGGTAAACATAATCTCTATGTCCCATATTGACTGGTTTAAACTATATTATAAAGAAAGTTAGAGAACTGAACAAATCCTATATTCTTAACAGCTTAAAAGTATAAGTAGCATTTGTATGTTTTGGTAGAACTTAACTAAGTAGAACGGAAATAAATAAAGAAATAATATTACTTTCCAAGGTAAATTCTGTTAGTAGTTAAGTATCTGTAAGAACAAATAAAAGTTCTATCTATTCTTTATTTCATTTGAATAATATATTTACAGTGATTTAATCTGTAAATAAATAAAATGTACAACGTCTTTTCTAACTTAACTCTACTTTAGTAGACTATTATTCTCTTCTTTGCTATTCAAATATCAAATAGCAATAAGAAAAGTAACTATAATATCAAAACTGCTTCTCTTAATGAACATACTACTATCAGTAACAATAACATTTATATCTATGTTTCTAAATGACTTAACAGTCTTCTTTACAGGTTAATACAATTCCTGATACCTAATATATTTCTTTTTAAAACCATACAAAGAAACACTCTGAAATTCCATTCATATTCTATTTTAAATTATCATCATATCATCTTTCTCTATAATTTTACCCCTGTGCTGGAGTGCGGTCTGGTAAACCCAGATGTGGAAAAACACAGTGGGTCTTTATTTTTTCATCTAAAGATTATTTTACTGATAAACTAAAACATCTACATTTCTAAACTAGTTAAACGTCTATATCATAAACTACAAGTATAGCATTCAACCATTCACAGTTGTTTAAAACAAGGACAGTTAAGTAACAGAACCTGTTTAAACTGGGACAACAACAGCAATGGGAGGCCGTTCCTCCCTACCAACTCCTAGAGAGCGCTCAAACAACGACTCCTCAGGACCCCCGAGCTTGCTCTGGTCTCCCTGGCTGGAACTAGGTGCAGCAATAGTCAATACCAGTCTTCAAACATCAGTATCAATCTGAACTTATCAGTAAGTTCTCCCAGCTAGCAAGCTGTAATAAACCAAGTTACTGCAGCATTCCCCTCAGAACAACTTCCTTAATATTTTTCCCTTTTTCCCCAAATGAATTTCCTGAATAGCATTCCACCTGAATGTTTCTTCTCTGGAAAATATCTGAGCAACCCCAGCTCTATTCATTGGGTACTTTTAAAAGATTGCCTAGGTATTTTTGGGTTAGTTTTCATTTAATGAGCCACCTGCTCTGATCCCACTTTCTTGGGGGATCATGACCCCAAATATAGGGAATTTGCCACCTGCAACTTAGGAAGTGTTTGAGGATGCTGCCACTTGTATTTTTCCCTCCACCTAGTTCCATCCACCAGTTTGACCAGTAACCTCTTTTTAACAGCTCTCCCATGCTGTTGTCTCCACAATTTATTTATTAATAATAAAATATTCTGAATTACATTCCACTTCTGTTGACTCTGCTGAGTCATCAGTTCCTTCTTAGCATTAAATTTAACATAATGTCTCAGGAATATAGTTAAAACAATTAACATTATTTTACAAAAATGGGGTATGTGACATGGCATCTCTTAGTATTTTCTTGTCAAGTTTGAGACAACAGATTGTTAATCATGCTGCTGAAGATGAATTGTATATGCAGGTAACAGAAAATTTGCAGCATCAAATCCTTGAAAAGAAGTATGAGGGATATAAATAGGATAAGATGGACTCCTTACTTATAAGAACATAATTTATATTCCAAATGTAGAATATTTGAGGATGGTTGTTATGGATGAGATCCATCAAGCTCCATATTCTTGTCACCGAGGATATCAGAAGACAATTGCTACGGCTAGAAAGTAGTACTTTTGGCCAGGAATGAAAAAGGACATGGCTGAATATATTTCAAGGTGCATGAAATGTCAGTGGGTGAAGGTTGAGCATCAACACACAGCAGGTTTGTTGCAACCTTTTCCCATTCCAAAATGGAAATGGGAAGTTATTTCAATGGAATTTATTACAGGATTTCCAATGACTTGGAGACAACATGATTCCATCATGGTTGTGGTGGACAAGTTGACAAAGGAAGCACATTTTATACCGGTTAAGTCTACGCATAAGACTGATGACATTGCAAAGATCTTCATGAAGGAGATTTTCAAATTGCATGGATTGCCTAAGGAAATAGTCTCTGACAGAGATTCCAAGTTCACTTCCAATTTTTGGAAGGGGTTGTTTGCATATTTGGGAAAAAGATAAACTTCAGCATTGCCTACCATCCTCAAGTGGAACCTGAGGGAGAGTTCCAAATCGAGCCAATGTGCATCCTCGACAGGAAGGTTACAATGTTCTAGAACCAGGTCATAGGGTAGGTAAAGGTGCAATGGGAGCACTATGGTCCTAAAGAGGTGACGTGGGAGCTGGAGGATTCCATGCGATTGGCGCATGTATTTTTGTTCAATTCTACGGAACACTGCGGCGATACCAGTGTAGCATTTCGTTCAAATTTTGTAAAGCACTAAGGACAGTGCTATTGAAAGGGGAGGGGAATGTAACACCCCGGTTTTGACCCCATTGCATTAAATATATATATGATGTAATTAATCATGGCGTGGAGCTAAAGGAAAAATCCCCACCATTGATTTATCATTTTATGTTTTGGCGATTTAAAATAGATTTCGATGGTATTTTGTGCTAGCCAGCATGTTATGATTTTGAACATCATGTAAATATGCAAATTAATACAAAACCCACAACCGGCTATGTCAATGCAACGAATAATGAGACAGGGGCATGATTTTTCCTAAGGATAAGGTGGGGGGATGTTAACTTGGAGTCTTTGGGGAACGCCATGTGTTAGGGGAAACCATCAAAACTATCAACTACCCATTATGGTCTCCTTCCCCAACCATTAATTTCTGCCAGAATTTTGGTTGAGGAGTTATTCCCTGGGAATGGGAGGAGTGTGGGAAAGAATTCGAATTGGGAAGAGCACCCATTTTCAAAGGACGTGTTTCAAATTCATGGGCAAGAAAACGCATGCTTATTCCTCAGGAAAAAAAAATTTTTCATTCTCCACTCACGTTTTGGGGAAAAATAGTCTAGATGTTCTAGTTTGGAATCAATCTTTCCCGTGGAATCTCACGTAGAATAATTTCCCAGTGTTTACCCTTCACAATTCCAGCATTTTTCGATGGTGTGCATGCCTAGAAATCCGTTTTGATGTGACAAAGAGAATGATCAGAAAGGAGCTACAATTTTTGGTGAAATTCGTAGCTTGTTGTGTATGCCTCTATTGTTTTGGTATGAACTGGTTGGGAGTGGAAGGGGATTCTGAACTAGCTTGATAAACCTGGTGTGGGAAGGAACCTCACAAACAGATATAGGGGTTGGTTTTCTTCTTTGCCACCCTAAATAGCAATGAAGAGGGAAGGCATAGCCTGAGGGACTATGTAGCAGAGAAGGGGATGCTTCCTTGTGTTGGGTGGGAAGATGTTTTAAAAACCAGGCTAGATTTGGTGCAGGTGTCCCTAGCTCTGTGGTTGAGCTCACTAGCTTAGCAGTTAGCATTTTCATCTTCTTACAGCCTGATAAACCCATCTGTTGGCTTGGATGATCTTTTATGTAATTTTTTCTTAACTATGTGTAGCCTGATAAACCCATATGTTGGCTTGGATGTGTCTTGATGTGTTTAGCCTTGTGTATGATCCTTGGCTAGACATCCTGATAAACCAGTTGCTAGTTGGCTTGGATGGTTCTGAATGTGTATATTGGCATGTTTCCTATAGCTTGGTAAGCCCAACTGTGTTGGCTTGGCTGAGTTTTGTTGAACCCTTGGCTATGTGTGAGCCTGCTAGTGTTCCTTATTCCTTGGGGAAATCATGCCCAGCTCGGGGGTGGTATTTCTTCTGAGAGATTAATGAGCACACTGGCCTATGGTTGGGTGGAAGGTTGCAGAGTAAAATTCTTCAAGTGTTCTTGTCTATGACTAATCCTTTTAGTTGTATTTCTCTGTAGTTATACTTCTTGTGCACTTGTATTTTCTTAAGTAAATATGATGAACATGTTAATGTGTTGAATTGATGGATTGCTTCAGTTGTATGATAGTAATTGTATGCATCTATGTATGTTTCTTTCAATGCATTTTTCAGTTAATTTATGGAAATTGGATGATCGAAGTGATGATGGCCTGAATGGTCGAATCGATCCAAGACTTAGTGAAAAATTTGGATTTCCTGCTAAAAATATTCCTTTCTGCAATTTGCGGGATTCAAGATGTAGGATTGCGGTTTCACAGATCTTGGCTTCCGCAGGATGCAGGATGCGGGATTGCGGTTTCGCAGGAGGATGGAATTAAACTTTCCTCATTGAATTTTATTGTAGGTATTTCATGTAATTGTATGCCCATTCGAAATGAAGATGGTGTATTGAATTTCTAGTAGTTCAAGTTATAAGAGTTGTGTGTAATTCTTTAGTGAGCTAGTTGTATTATTGGGTGGTGATGGTGTCTATCCACTCTGATATGGATGTTATCATTTCATATTTTATGTGTAATCCATGCCCTCTTAAATAATAATTTTCAGTGTTGTGCTACCATTCTTCATAATTTTACATTTTATTGTATTATTCTTCATATGCTCGTTTTGATGCTAAATTTGACTAGTTTTTTAGTTTCAAAGAAATATTTTGACTTTTGTACCACCAATTCAAGATATAAAGGTTGTTTCTAGTATGTAGTATAAATTATAACCCATCCAAGTCTCATACTTGCAATTCATGACGTCCCAATTCCATTTGGATGCACTTGGAAATAGATTAGTTTAGAAATCCTAGTTTTGTAATTTTCTTCCTAATCTTCCAAAATATGTGAAATTGAGTTCAATATTCTATAACAGTGTTTTCATATCAGGTTGAGGCTTAGATACAAACCAATCACTTCTATTTCTGCACTAGAATCCATTGGGTTCCACATAAGTCTTGTGGCCATTTTCTTGAAGCCTTTGGTTTAGCCAAAAGAGTCTACCCAAACATGATATACCCAGAGAATGTGAATTTTTTGAAGTTAGGTGTCTTATTAAGGATGATATAGGGTGTCCTTAAGCTGTAACATATCCAAAAATACATTTTTGGAATATTTGGGGAAGACTAGACGTCTTTAAGTCTTAATTTTTAAATTCCTATCCTAAACTAGTTAAATTTTGAGTTAGTGTACTTGAATCTCTATTTGGGTACATTACAATATTCTAACATGGTATCAGTCTTCTAGTAATGATCATGCTTATAACATGGTATCATATATTTCTCATTATGGTCTTACATATTTGGATTTCTTTTTTTAAATTCAAAATTTTCCTAAATAATAAATATTTAGTCTGTGGACATCTTGTATATGCTTTTGGTCACTAGCCTTTTTTTGTTGAATTAGAGATTAGTTTGTTAGTCTATGTTGTCCTGGGAAAGGAGCATAGGGAATAAGCACATGTGCGCAACTAGAAATGATGCACCGCACACACAAGGAAAACAAATGAAGATCACAGTAGAAACAAAGGAAGATCACAAAGGACGTGAAGGAACCGCACAGGCATAATAGAGAGGCACACGACGAAGGAAGGGAAAGCAAAGAAGTAGGCAAATGATAAATGGCCAAAAAGCGATAGGGTATTCGTGGGTGTGGAAGTCGGATTAAGTTGGAAAATGCCACATAAGTGGAAGCATGCTTCAAGTAAGGCCGTTAGTGCCTCGTCTCAATTCATGATCACCACAGTTGTAGCCTGAGGGGCAGCTGATGGTGACAGTTAACAGAATGTCTGTAAGCAGTCAACCTTGCATGGTCATGTAAAATAATATAAATAGGAGGGATTCAATAGTTAGAAGGTTTCTTTTTGTTATTCATAATTCCAAAGTAGGTTTGATGGTTGAGATTTGTATACAGTGCAGATATTAGATTTGAAGGGGGGAGTAGTCAGGAATCTGCAGGAAGCAATCATAATTAGTACAATAGGTGAGCTCTGCTAGAGGGGTGCAGAGGCTAGGAAGGTCGATCTAGGAGGTGTGTGGATTTGTAGGTGATAGTTGTATATTACCAGAAATAAGATAGAGAGCATGAGAACCATAAGTCTAAGCTTAAAGACATATCTTAAGATCAGTTTGCATCCTGCAGACTGGAAGGTGTTATATCCTTTCTCATGCCAGATGAAGAGAACCTTGGTGGTTTTTCCTAGATGGTTTTCCACATTATCTCTTGTGTTCAAATGAATGATTGATGTGGTGAATTTTTATATGAATGGTTGTTATTTTCTTTCTGAATAATGTTAAATGTTGTTTAAGTCTCTAATTCTATTATGTAACCAATAAATGAATGCTTAGAAAGGAATCACTGAAATTAACATGTATATGCTAGATTGTATGTTTCTACCTTGAGTCACAACCAGAGTTGTGGGTCCAATTGATATGAGTCAGCTGCTCCGCACAAGTTGCGTTAGCTGTGAAGTGGAAAGGAAGGTCAAGTCATACACGATGACATATGTTTGTGATTGGTTGTGCAAAACCAACTCCTCTGTCCAGCCACCATGTTTCCTTCATTGAGCTCCTTGGCTGAGATCCAAGGAACTATAATCCCTTGATAATCGCGAAAAAATCGTTTCAGCGGTTACCCATTTATGATATATCTCGGGTGAGACTGCGCCTGCTTCGTAGGTGTTGCTGATAGGGCTTTCTCTATTGGGCCACTGTCTTGGGTAGTTGTTGGATTGACAAGCTATGCAGAACCTAAGTCATGCGAGTGGGGAAAAGTGGCCAACAAATGGTTCCATTTTTGGGACCTTTTGATCAAATCGATGGAGATGTTGTGGCACCCAATGAAGAAGGAGATAGAAGACTGGCTAGATTCTAAAACTCTAGTATTCGTGCGAGAAGAGAGCATAGAAAGACGGGTGAGCGTAAGAAAATGGATAGGGAGACTGTCATAGAGATTGAGTCAGGTAATATGTGAAGCGGATATGCTTTGTAAGAGTTAGGAATAATATGGAAGGTAGTAAGAAGAGATGTTCCCTGGAAGTTCTAAGGATGAGTTAGACACTGGATTCTTAAGAAGCAGAAGGAGGTTCTGGTCAAGAAAGAAGAGAACGGTAGTAGGAGGTAGGAGGGCCTATATCCTGCCCAGGGAGGGTGAATATGGATGTCATTCATACCTAGACAAAGGGTCCTACGATGAAGAGGAGGAGTATAGCCCAGTTTCTGAGAGAGCAGAATCAGGAGAGTCTGCAAAGTCGCCGAGAGTAGGACGTGATTACAAATTTATAGAAAGATCCATTGGAGTGAGAGATAGAAGTTCCTCACCTGAACCACTTATGAACACTATCAGTCCTAGTGTCAGTACTAGTGCGCAAGGAATCCCATCAGTGATCACAGTAAATCTAGTAAATACAGGGAATGCAGTGAACAATCCCAGTGCCACCCTAATGTCGGGGACAGATGTTAGACTACCCACCTTTAATGGGAATGGAACGGAAGACCCATAACATCACTAGTTCCTTTGTGAAGCTATCTGGTTGGTACGCTTAGTACATACTTCCGACATAAAGAAGGCACAGATGATCACGACCTTAAGGGGTCGCACCCTGGATTGGTTCATGAAAATTTGTGTCGCACCAGCTGGAACACCCCAGAAGACTCTTGAGGAGATTCGACAAGCAATGACCTTGGAGTTCCAAAAGCCCCAATTGGAGTCCCAATGTATTACTGAGATCAAGGAGATTAAGCAGGCCTCAATAGAAACGGTATGGGACTTTGACCAGCGGTTCAAAATGTTGATGGGAAAGGTCATCTTCTATATGTTGAATGTGCAGCAGAAAGAGTGGTTTATTACTGTGCTACTGCCACATATAAGAGGACCATTCATGTAGAAAAAGATCGCAATGCAAATGGAGTCGTTGGAGTTAGAAATGAAGCTAGAGGCTTCACCTATTGGAGACGGTGCCATAGGAATAATCCAGATTCAGTCTCAATTGGATAATCTGACTTTTATACTCCAAGATATGAAAAGGGGAAAAGAAGCACACAAAGATCTCTGGTGTACGCGATGTTGGACCAATGGACATACCAAAGATGAATGCCCAGCCTATATGAACTAAATCTTGTCCAGTGGGTCAAACACATTGAATAACCAAGGGTTACCTTGGTGCAACATCTTCCAAACAAGAGGACATTAGGATGTAGATTGTCTGTTCATGCACAAGACAGTATGTACACCAACCAGTTTATATTGTAAATTTTGTAAATCTGTAGGCCATGATGAAAAGGATTGTAGGGCCTACCAACTCATGAGGGAGAAAATGGTAGATACATATTTGATGAATACTGAGGAGCAAGTAAATATTGAACAGGATACGCCTTAGTTCCAGGATACACCATAGTTTCAGGATGTGCCTCAGTTCCCTCCTGCATAGCAGTTTCAAATGGCACCGCATTTTCAAAATGCGGCCCTGTATAACTTGTACCAACAAAAGTACCAACAACCACAATACATGTTACAACCACCTCAAAGGGGGGTGGAAACTATAGGGGTCGAGGAGGAGGAGGGTTTGGCCAAGGGAGAGGGCCAGTTGTATGTTAGAATTGTGGAGTACCAGGACATTATGCTAGGGAATTCCCAAAACTTATGAGGGTTTGCTCGTATTGCAAGCAGGATCAAAATGTGGAGCAATGCCAACAACACATCACTCGAGGGAAAGCCTGGACGGTTGGAGTAGCTAACCCGACACCAAACCCTGCACCAAATTCTACGCCAAATTCTCCCAACCCAAATGCTAATATCAACATACATATGATAGTCTTCGAACCATGGGAACCAAATGTAGAAGTGGTAACAAGGGGAGGTGCTACGATAGGTGCGGACGAAGCTACGTAGACAGAACCTGTGACACACATTCAACTACAGGTGTGATCTACCACAAAGAAGAAAGCACTACTTGATGTTCAAGAATAGACATGCATATTCATGGATGTGTGCCTAGATTTCGTCGGCAAAGAGCAGCCATCTACCTTAGGCCAAGTGAAGGATATGCCTGAGAGATTCCAAAATATATTTGAACAATGGACTGCAGACAAGAATGCACATAAGGTTAGTAAACTCAAAAATTTCTTGTCAAGTTGTTTAGCGCTAATCAAGGATAAGGAAGTGCTTGCAGAAATGGAAGCACTCATCAAAACACTTCCGGAGGGAGACCCTCTGCCAAAGAAGGCTAACAGTATCAATACCAAGCTCAAGATAGAACACAAACTCAGGATGACCGCGCAAATTGGTGATTATGATATGGACTATATCATCCTCGACTTGGAATCTGATGTTAACATTTTAACACATCAGACATGGGAAATAATGGGAAAGCCACCCTTAGAATGGTCCCCAATTCAATTAAGGATTACAAATCAAGCAAAGGTCCTCTCTGTTGGTAGGCTGAGTCAAGTTCAAGTGGATATCGAAGGATTGCGCACTTTTGCGGACTTCAAAGTTATAGATATAGTAGATGATACCACCCCATATCCTGCACTACTTGGGATTGATTGGGCAATGGAAACCCAAACGATCATAAATTTCAAAAGAAGGATCCTATCATTTGAGGATGAGGAGATGAGGTTCGTTGCACCCCTCAACCCGCTTGAAGGACCAAGGTACGTTGAACCTATGTTCAACGAAGGGCATGGTGATCACCTTGATACCATCTACAATGTAACCGCCCTTAGGGAATATTATATTAATCCTACTGTAGATGGTAACCTAAGCTGGAAATGTGAGAGTTCATGTACATCAGACTTAGGAGAGGCACTGGAGAACTGGAAGAACTGATTACATGAAGTATCTTCAAGGAAATGTGCCAGGATAACTAATTTTGTCAGACGAGTAGGAACTCAGTCACGACTATTTCCCACATATGAAGGACTGCCTAACTTGGTAGTGTTCTTGACTGAATTTTAAGAACTGGTAACAGAGCCTCAGTGACTATCTGTACTAGAATTTGCATTGAAAGCTACACCTACGTGATGGTGGGGTACACATAAAATCACCATAACTGAATGGATGCAGTGCAGAAGGTTGCTAGAAGTAAGGTTTGGAGAAGAAATCACAACTGTAACACAAATATATACAGGGTTATCAGACCCTATTGAACACTTAGAACAGTGTTCTGCAGCATTCTCAAGCTACCCTCGCCAGGAATGGGTTCACCATTTCATCTACACTTTTGAGATGGCACCATGAGACTGGTACGCATCTATGGAGCTGCGCCAAGAAACAAGGGAATGGGAAGAAGTTGCACAGAAATTCACTTACACATTCCAGTTCACGGACGAGTAACCAATAGTTGATATTGCACTGAAGACTATTAAGGAGAAGATATTTGCTGAGATCCCACTGGAGGTTGTGTATTCTCAAACTTGCGTTGTGCATTCCCACCAATGCTATGAGATAGTTCAACACTAGATGACATACTATAATCTCTCTGGAGACCCAAATGATGATCCGACCAACATCAATATTTCAGAATCGGAAGGGTCGCATGCAGTAGACAGAAGTGGCATTTCTAGTGAGCAATTCATTAAGCCGCTAAAGATAAAAAAAGGTTAACATTGGATCAGAGGAAAATCTGAAATTTTCTAACATCAGAGACTATTGGGATGAAGAGACAATGGCTAAAATAACTGATCTATTACATGAATTTCAGGACCTATTCCAGACAAAATTCAGGGAGATGATTTGGGTGAAGTGAAAATTACACTCAAACCTGACGCAAGACCAGTAAAACAGTGGCCATATAGATTAAATTCACGCTATAAGGAGAAAGTAAAAGTAGAACTAGATCATATGTTGGAAGTAGGAATTATTGAACCAGTTGAAGAGTCGGAATGGATAAGTCCCATAGTCATTTAGGACAAAAAGGAAACAGGTGAGGTCAAAATCTGTGTCGACCTGAGGAAACTAAATGATGCCTGCTTACATGATCCATTCCCAATGCCATTCACAGATGAAGTCTTGGAAAGTGTCGACGGACAAGAAATGTACTCATTCATAGACGGATTCTCAGGCCACCATCAACTCAAAATTGCACCAGAGGATCGTCACAAGACAACCTTCGTAACAGAATGGGGGTACTACCAATACACGGTAATGCCCTTTGGCCTTAAAAGCGCCCCTACTATTTTCTTTAGAATAGTAGTTTCCGCTTTCAAATATTTCATTCATAAATTTATTGAAGTATACTTTGATGACTGGATGGTTTTTTGTTTGGTAAGAGACCATATTGAGAATTTGTGCATGATGCTGGAAAGGTGTCGCCAATATCAAATTATGCTGAAATTGAGAAAAATGTATGTTTTGTGCACCATTTGGTGTACTACTGGGCCATGTAGTATGTCATGATGGGATCATGGTCGATACCGCAAAGGTAGCAATTATTCTAGATTTTCCTCTGCAGACATTGGTCTCGCAACTCAGGTCCACATTGGGACATACTGGGTATTATCAAACATTCATAAGAGGGTATGCAAAGATAACTACCCCAATGGAGAAGATGCTGAAAAAGGATGCCAAATTCGAGTGGGATGAAAAATGCCAGGAGAGCCTGGATAAGCTGAAGGGTAAAATGGCTACTGCACCAATATTAATATTTGAATATTGGAAAAAGGAATTCCATGTGCATGTTGATGCATCATCAATTGCGCTTGGTATAGTTTTAACCCAACCAGGAGATGGCACAATTGACCACCCGAATGCATTTGCAAGTAGGAAACTATCAACGGCAGAAAACAATTATACCACAACTGAAAGAGAAGGGCTTGCAATGGTCTATGCGCTACAAAAATTCAGACATTATCTATTGGGTGGACACTTTAAAATGTTCACTGATCATTCTACACTAAAATACCTGGTCAATAAGCCAGTGTTGGGGGCGGAATCTATTGATGGATCTTCCTATTTCAAGAATTTGACTTTGAAGTCATTGTGAAGCCAGGCCGACTGAATGTTGGGCCTGACCACTTATTGCGAATTGAAGGTAGGGGCCTCAAGGATAATTTACCCAATGCATAGCTGTTTGCTATTGATGTTGTTGATAAATAATTTGATGCTATTATACACCTACTAAACATAGGCTACGCACCTGAAGACTATTCGACATGGAAAAAGAAACAGCTAGTTGTCAAGGCCTCAGACTACATGCTAATCGCAGGACAACTCTATAAGTTGGGACTAGATGAAATACTACGAAGATGCGTCTTTGATCATGAAAGACAATGGGTAATGGCTGAAGTGCATGTAGGTGTGTCAGGAGGACACCATGCAAGGAAAGCAATGGTGCATAAGATTCCGCAAGCTAGACTCTGGTGGCCAACAACACATATTGACACAAGGAAATACTGTCACAATTGCGATAAGTGTCAAAGAATAGGGAAACCATCGCAGCATGATGAAATTCCACTTGCGCCACAAATTACACTACGGGACTTTGATAAATGGGTAGTGGATTTTGTCAGCCCTATCATTCCGCCAGGAAAACGGACTGGTGCGCACTACATCATCACTACTACAGATTACCTGACAAGATGGGCATAGGCAGCACCTGTAAAAGATTGCACCGCTGTAACTGTGGAAAAATTCCTATTTGAGAATGTCGACACAAGATTTGGTTGTCCCAAGATCCTAATCAGTGACCAAGGTATGCATTTTGTAAATAAGCTAATTATTGAACTGACTGGAGAATTCCAAATCCAGCATAAGAAGACAACACCCTATCATCCTCAAGAAAATGGAACTGTTGAAGCATTCAACAAAATCCTCAAGAATGTGTTGACCAAAGTATGCAATGTGCGCAGATATGACTGGGACCAAAAAGTCTCAACAGTATTATGGGCCTATAGAACAACATGCAAATGACTAATTGGATACACTCCTTTCCAGTTAGTTTATGGACAAGAAGCAGTTGTAGCTATGGAATACATTTTCCCGAGCCTACAAATTGCTGCAATAACAGAGATGACTGTTGGAGCAGGGTCCCGTAGCTACAGAAGAAGCTGCTAGTTTAGCGGATAGATAAGTTCTGGTGAAAAGAAGATAAGATAGAGCTACGATGTTGTAGCACGTTTCCAGCTGCAGAGCAGAGCCGGAAACCATGACTTTTAAGATAGAGAAGTCAAGAAAGGCAACGGTACCTGAGCGGCCGAGAAGAGAGAGCTCACCCACTGCATTGAAGGCGGCGGTGGAAGACAGGAGGGCTCAGCGACCCTCATAAAGGAGAAGGAGCAATGAGGCTGAAGCATTGAAGACGAAGGACAGAAAAGCGAAGCGGTGCACAGTACCCATGATCAGCACCGGGAAGCATGGAAGACTGCAGAGAGCTGTGGTGTGACGGAAAGTGGCTACCTCAAGTACAGATATGGCCAACCATCACTAATTAGGGTTTGGGTTACTGTTGGGATAGGCCCACAGTGTTGTAATGGCGAGACCTTCGGGCCGCCTATAAGGGGATGTATTTTGTATTGTAAAAGGTTGGCATTTTGGGAATTTTAGGCCATCGAGCTAGTCGGATAACATATAGTTAGCCATTGAGTGTGTTAGCTCATAGTATCTTGTATTGTAATAGAGTTGAGCTCTGGTTTTGTTATTAGTGGTAGCAATCTTATTGTAACCAGTAGCTGTCTTACAGAGCATGCATGTAACGATCCGCAAGGATCGATAGAGAGGGAAGATTATATTGTAGGAAAGCAATATAGAGAAGAAGAGAGAATATATTGAGCTGCATATGCGGTGCAGCAGAACTTTGTTTTACCTTCCCCTGAGCTATAATAAAAACACAGTTCTGTAGACGTAACTTCCATCCTAGAGGTGAACCACGTTAAAATCAAGTGTGATGTGATTGGATTATGTGTTATGTTTACTTATGCATTTCTCAGTCATTTCATGGACTTTGTTTACAGTTTAATGAATGAATGTGTTAATCAGTTGACAGTAATATAGAAGGATAAACATAAGTCAAAGTCTTTGGCATGTTGCATATGGTTCATTTATGCTTTGCGTGAAACAGTTACAAGTGCAGTATTGAATAGCCTTGTATGTTAAGTATTTCACGTCGACACGAGCAACGCTAAGTGTGCTAAACCGTGGAGGTAGGATATCACAAAGAGGTGATACCGCATCAACAGAGGAGCTGCGGTGCGCTATACCGCAGGTTGAGGACTTAGCGTTGGGCAGGAGATGCGTGTCGCACGGTGCATGGCGATGCGGTAAGGCTGGAGATATCGCAAGTCAGGGAAAGTGTGCGATGCAGAAAGGGACCGCATGAAGGTATAAAGGAATATCTCATGGCTAGAAGAGCTGTGAGGCGAGGAGATCGCACGACGCGAGAAAAAGGTCACGCGACGCGCAGAGAAAGAGACCTCGTAGTTAGAAGAGCTGTGAGTCGCAAGTAGGATTGCAACAGAACCTGGTCCAAGACACTTGAGTCCTTGGCCAACCCATTAGAATCACTTCGGGTGAGACTTCAGGCCGCGTTGCGGTCTGTCGCAAAAGGGCCAGTGAGCTAGGGGTGTTTTTGGTTTATTATAGTAAATCCGGGTCTGCACAGAAGACCAACAAATGGTTCTGTTGCCGGTTTTGAACAACTGAGCACTAATGTTCTGTTGGCATCCCACTAGAGAAGAGTTTCACCACTGGCTGGATTCAAACTTAATGGAGTTTTCCAAGAAAGAAAATCGAAGCCCTAAATTGAGCACAGAGGACTGGTTACAAAAGCATATCTCTTCAGATATACACGTGATATTTTTTGCAACCTATGGAAACGAGCTTTACAACTGGTTATCAAAGTTGACAGATAGGAACATATTCAAAAAGAAAAGAAACATTGTCTAGACACCGGAACTGATTCAGACCGTGCAGAGCCTCGACAATCCCATTACGAGAGCAGTGGACTTCTGGCTTGCGAGTGTGCTAGAAGGCTTTGTTACAGAATTTGCAGTTGACCAGAGAAAAAGCTTCAACGAGGCTGAGCGGTACTTCTTCAAAGGATATCATGGTAAGTACCTAAAATCCCTAAACTTGTCCATTAAGATGCTGCTACATGAAAAAGGAGCAATGGACATGATTTCAGATGAATAAGTAAATATAGTAATGTCACAAGAGTTTGAAAGTGATTTTAATGACATTAGACGAACACCTAGTGGCAAGAAATATAAAGTAGCTTTCGGCTCCCCTGTATTTGGAGACAGTTCAGACAATATTAGGCAACCGAGTCCTAGTACCATAGAAGAACCAGAGGGTGGTATCCCTTACCATCCCTATACCCCACATAAATAGACCGGGACTCAGATTAATCCCGTAGGTACTCCATCCAGTAGCTCACAGACAGTACCTACTACTGCTACTTCGCCTTCACCTACACCGTCGAGTGGTAGTAACCCAGTCAATCAGAACCCACCGCAGAGGAATAGAATGGGAGATGATATGAAGCTACCTACCTTTAAGGGTACAGGAGCAGAGGACCCAGAACAACATTGGTTTCTATGCAAAGCCATGTGGACCATTAAACAAATCCACGATGATAACATTAAACTTGTACAGTTGGTCACCACATCGAGAGAACGAGCTTTAACATGGTATATGAAGTACGCTACCACACCTAGAACACTCGTCCATGTTAGGACTGCCATGATTAAAGAGTTCAAGAAACTTAAGTCTGAGTCTCAGTGTATAACAGATCTCAAGGATATTAAGCAACTACCATCAGAGTCAGTATGGGACTTTGACCAGAAATTCAAAGCTCTTATAGATCAAGTAAGCTTTGAGTTTGCACCGGAGTAGCATAAGGAATGGTTTATTGCAGCGCTGCTCCCTCACATCAGACTGCCACTAATGCAGCAGAAACTCCAGATGTAGGATGACTCGTTGGAGATGGTGATGAAGCTAGAAGCTTCACCTTTAGATGAAACCAGCGCAGGCATGACAACTCTACAGAACCAGTTGGCCAACCTCACGTTACAGATACATGAACTTAAGAAAGGAAAAGAGGTTATGTAAGACATATGGTGCTTACGATGTAAAGCACAAGGTCATGCCAAATACAACTGTCCAGTCTTTGCAGAATATTTAGCGTCAGGGGCTCCTAACCCCTTACCACGAACGCAAGGGCCATGGTGTGAAATATGTAAGACACAAGGACATCAGCCTCAGCAATGACCTTTACTTCAGAAGTATGTACAGACACCTAAGAACCTATACTGTGTCTTTTGCAAGTCTGTCGAACATGATGAATAGGATTGCCGAGCCTATGATCTCATGTTAGATAGAAAACATGATGTGTACAGAGTCCAATTAGAAACACAGGGTCCAGCAGCAGGACCACAGCCTGATCCAGCTTACGATGGACGTGGAGGAGGATTCAGAGGACGAGTACGTGGGGGAGACTTTGGCTGAGGAGAAGGTTTTGGTCGTGGTCGTGGACCAATCACTTGTTATAACTGTGGAGTTGTAGGACACTATGCTAGGGACTGTCAGAGCCCCACTACCACTTGTAACTACTGCAAATATTATGATCATACTATAGAGGAATGTCCTACCTTGATAGCTAAGATCAGAGAGCCTAAACCAGCAGCACACCAGAACATCCAGCTTATTGCTGCTGAGCCGGATGAACCAAAACCAAAAGTTAACATAGTGACTCGTAGTGGTGCTTCCACCAGTGGGACATCGCAGGATATTGAAAAGAACACAAGTCAGTAGTGGGTGCGCAGAGCTCCTAGTAAAGCAACATCATTCGACTTGCAGAAGAATAAAGAGACATTTCATGAAGCCAAGGCTTCCTTTGATGAACCTACGCAATCAAGATCATAGGTACCGCCGTCTAGGGGCATACCGCAGCAAGAACCTTGTGGCGATAGCCCTAAAAAGATACCGCAGGCTACCACATTGGGAAGATGCGACGAGGATGAATCAACAGGAAGTGTACAATCCTTCCTGCGCAGTTGCTTGAAACTCGTGAGAAATGAAAAAGCTATCGGCGAGCTACAGCGCATCATAGATCAGTGTCAGCAACCTTCTCTCTCGGGCAGTGCACACCGTGTTGTTCATAATATTACAGGACATACAAGGACCAGAAGAGAGATGAAGCTCACAGCACAGATTGGAGAGTTTGAAATGGATGAAGTCGTCTTAGATCTAGGATCAGAGGTGAATTTTCTAACTAAGCAGACATGGGAACAGATGGGTAGCCCTCAGTTAGTCAGATTTCCTATCCACCTTAGATTAGCTAACTAGCAACAAGTATCACCATTGGGTCGACTGCCGCAGGTGCAAGTTGACATTGATGGAGTTTGCAGTTTTGTGGGCTTCGAGGTTATATAAATCATTAGCGACAGTCGACCGTATCCAACATTATTAAGTATTGATTGGGAAATCGGTAGCAAGGTTGTCATCGGCCTAAAGAGAAGACAAATGACCTTTGAGGATGCGCAGATCCAGGTCATCACGCTGTTGGATCCTCACCAAGGTCCTAGATATATTGAACCTATCCAAGCAGAGGAGGAGGCACGTAACATGGATAGCCTTTACCAGATGACTGCAAACCAGAACGACTACATCAATCCAACCATAGAAGGGAACATTAGTTGGCGATGCGACAGCTCATGCGCATCGGATTCCGATGTTGGTCTAGAGAACTGGCAGAACAAACTTTATGAGTAAGTCACTGCGATGGATTGGTGCAGAGATCACTGAGATTCCATCATATCATGGTCTTACAGATATTCAGGACTTCCTTGAGCAGTTTGAGCAATAGATTCCTTATGAGCAGAGGATCGCAGCTATGGACCTTGCAGTACGAGCCACACCTGCAAGATGGTGGTATGTGCATAAAGAGAATATCGCATCATGGGATGATATTAAAATATTGATGGCGATCAAATTTTCTGTCGACAGAGAGTATGTCCAATAGAAGTACACAGGAGAAACTGATCCCAGGACACACATTCAGACATGTGAACAGAACTGGTCAGACATTCCTGAGGATGAATGGGTTCACCGATTCATTCACACATTGGACACAGTTCCAAGGAACTGGTACATAGAGACCGAATTGTGAAAGGGGACGACCACATGGTCACTTATGACAGACAGTTTCCTACTCACCTTCGCGTTTGAATCAGAACATCCAAGTGTTGCTCAAGCCCTAGACATAATCAAGATCAAGATATTTGAAGACTGTACCATCTCAGTGTAGGCTCAACCTGAGTGGGCCATCCAGTTGCAAGCCGCGCTTGAGTGCTATAATTTCGCAGCAAAGTCAGACAATGAAGATAAGTATGAGGATGAGGACCCTCGCAACACCAACATTCCAGAGTTAGAAGGGACTCGCGAT
The DNA here is from genome assembly GCA_001517045.1 of Pseudotsuga menziesii. Taxonomy (NCBI): domain Eukaryota; kingdom Viridiplantae; phylum Streptophyta; class Pinopsida; order Pinales; family Pinaceae; genus Pseudotsuga; species Pseudotsuga menziesii. The sequence goes on from LPNX010127043.1 coordinate 347,540, forward strand.
GTTGGGGGACCACAGTTAGAGATTCCAGCAATCACCGAACCCATCAAGATTAAAAAGATCAATATTGGCACAGACGCAGAACCTAAGTTTGCCTCTATTGGAGACTATTGGAACGATGAAACAGTTGGACAGATTGCAGATTTGTTACATGAATATCAGGACCTATTTCCCACCAAGTTCATAGAGATGAAGGGAATAGTTGCAGACCTGGGAGTTATGAGGATACCATTGAAGGAGGATGCTAGACCAGTCAAGCAGCGCCCATATAGATTGAATCTGCGCTACAAAGAAAAAGTTAAGGATGAGATTGATAAGATGCTAGCAGCAGTCATCATTGAGCAGGTAGAAGAAAGCGAATGGGTTAGCCCCATGGTCATACAGGAAAAGAAAACAAAAGGGGACATCAGGATCTGTGTTGATCTGCGCAAGCTCAACGATGCATCGCTTCACGATCCATTTCCGACACCCTTCACTGATGAAGTGTTAGACAACGTGGGAGGACAGGAGGTCTACTCCTTCACTGACGGCTTTTCAGGCTACCATCATATCAGAATACACCCAGAAGACCAATCCAAGACCACCTTTACAACAGAATGGGGCTCATTCCAGTATACGGTAATGCCCTTTGGTCTTAAGAATGCACCAGCCATATTTTCTAGAGTAGTAGTTGCTGTATTTAAAAAATACATCCATAAATTCCTAGAAGTATATTTTGATGATTGGACTGTATTTGGACTTGTTCACAAGCACATAGGAGACTTACGACTAATGTTAGAGAAATGTAGGCAGTACCAGATTTCTCTAAACTTGAAAAAATGTATATTTTGTGCACCATTCGGTATTTTGTTGGGTCATATTGTGTGTAGACAAGGCTTGATGGTAGATCCCGCGAAGATATCTATCATTGTAAATCTTCCAGCACCCAACTCAGTCAAGCAACTAAGGACAGTACTTGGTCATACCGGGTACTACAGAAAGTTCATCAAGGGCTAAGCAAATATTACAGCACCAATGGAGAAATTGCTAAAGAAAGATGTAAAATTCCTATGGAATGAGGAATGTCAGTAGAGTCTAGACAAACTTAAGGAGAAGATGGTTACAGCACCCATATTAGTATTTCCAAACTGGACTAAGCCATTTCATGTACATGTGGATGCGTCTTGCATCGCATTAGGGGTTGTTTTAACACAACCAGGAGAAGGGGACATTGACCATCCTATCGCATACTCCAGTAGAAAGCTCTCGACAGCAGAAAAGAACTACACCACAATAGAAAGAGAAGGCCTAGCTATGGTGTACGCACTGCAGAAGTTCAGGCACTACCTGTTGGGTGCCTCGTTTAAGATGTTCACTGACCATTCCATGTTAAAGTATCTGGTCAATAAACCAGTGTTAGGGGGGAGAATCTGTAGATGGTTACTCCTCTTTCAGGAGTATGATTTTGAAATCATTATGAAACCAGGCAGACTGAATGACGGACCTGATCATCTGTCGCGGATAGACTTAGGAGAAGAGCCAAGTAACCTATATGACAATCTTCCAGATGTGCCGTTGTTTTCTATCTAGATCGCAGACGACTACTATGCCGATATTATTCAATTTCTCGCTACAGGAGTAGCACCTGAGGAGTTTACTAAGAAGCAAAAGAGGCAGTTGGTTGTTAAAGCAGCAGACTTCACCCTCATCGCAGGACACCTATACAAGTTAGGTCCGGATGAAGTTCTATGTAGATGTGTGATGCCGCATGAAAAATACGCTATTATCAAAGAGGCACATTCAGGAACCGCAGGAGGTCATTTCGCAGGAAAGCCGACTGCGCAGAAAATCTTGGAGGCAGGATTATGGTGGCCTACATTGCATAAAGACACCAAGGACTTTTGCAGATGCTGCGATATCTACCAAAGGGTAGGAAAACCCTCGCGATGCGATGAAATTCCGCTGCGACCGCAGGTCACGCTGCAGGCATTTGACAAATGGGCTATAGACTTTGTGGGTCCTATCAACCCACCAGGAAAGCGCACTGGTGCGAGATATATTATCACTGGAACAGAGTACCTCACCAGATGGGCAGAGGCCAAAGCAGTAAGAAATTGTGATGCTGCTACAGCCACACAGTTCCTTTTTGAAAACATCATCAGTAGATTTGGATGCCCAGTAATTTTGATGAGTGATCAAGGCACACATTTTTGAACAGCACCATTTAGGCGTTGACAGAAGAATTCCAGATTTAGCACCATAAGAGCACTCCCTAACACCCACAGGATAATGGTACGGTGGAGTCCTTTAATAAGATTTTAGAAAATGCTCTTACTAAGATCTGCAATAGCCAAAGGAATGATTAGGACCTCATATTTAACGCTGTATTATGGGCGTACAGGACGACATGCAAGAAACTTACGGGACACACACCTTTCAGCTTGATGTATGGACAGGAGGCTGTTATGCCTATGGAGTATATCCTTCCCAGTTTAAGAATCACTCAGATTACTGGGATTACTGATACAGACACAGTGGAGGAAAGGCTAGCACAGCTGCTTGCCTTAGAAGAAGACATATTCATCGCCAGATTCCATCAGAAAGTGCAGAAGGAACGAGAAAAATCTTGGCACGACAGACACATTAAGAGTAAGACTTTCCAGATCGAAGACCTAGTGCTCCTCTATGACAGCAAATTCATTAAGTTTCCAGGAAATTTCAAGACACATTGGCTAGGGCCATATCAGATACAACAAGTTACAGAGGGAGGTGTCGTTCAGCTCAGCCAGCTGAATGGGGAGCTTCTTCCCACATGGATTAATGGCAGTAGGCTTAAGCTCTATAGTGATAGCCACCCCACCACTCAGCCCTAGCTTAACCAGTTTAAAGTGGTGCAGATGTCCAGTGTAGTTGAAAGGAGGCATCGCACCGGGAACTAGTCTACACCGGCAGGTATTTTCTAAGTATGAGGAATCGCATAAGGTCAGTTCATTTTGAAAAAAAAAAGGGTATTGTTTTACGTAGGAGATGCGGAGTTGCATCGCGGCAGTGCGATGTTTCCCCATGCCACGTACTCAGTTTTGCAACCGACAGAGGGCCAGTCAAGTCACCCTCTGACAGGCAGTTAATGAGGAAATGACCGGTATATCTTATCGTAGATTTGGCAGCAGTCAAATTAATTTTTCCAGATTAGGCAAATCTTCGACGAGACCGGCGCCTGTACACACACGCTTCGAGGGAAATTCGATCGGATTTCCACATTTATTAAGGATCGGATGGCACGAGTGGTCTTGTCCAGGCATTTATTACGACCGACGGGTTTAGTCTAGATGACCATTGCGTCCAGGATTATCATATTGGGCATAAAAGCAGAAAGTATTCAATTGGGACGGTTACGTTTGTAGAAAAACCGAGAGCTGTAGAGTGCATTGTTAAGAATTCCCTATGAAGAGATAAGTTTGTTACAGAGTGCTGTGATTTTTAGAAGTTGCAGCCAGTTGCACGTCCACCATTTTTCACTGAGTGGGTTATGTCCAAGGACGAACCTATAGAAAACATTTTAAGAAGGTTTCAGCATCACGGCCTTGCAGGTGCTATGACGACGCCATCTAGGGGTGCACCGCCAAGTTCGTCACAGCCCAGATAGCAACCACAAATGAGGAGCCAATCTCAGGTCAATGACGAATCCAGCTCAAAACAAGAGGAAGAAGTGCATAGCACAACAGACTACATTATACCATGAGTTGAAGGCGCACCAAAGGTAAAAATTCCTAAGAATGCTAGGTATACTGTTCCCATACCACCCATTGATTCTCGAGTAAAGGAAAATGGAGATCTAGTAGGATATGCTGCTGTTGTTAAATTTGTAGATTATAACCTGGGAGATGGTAATACATATCCCCAGTTCAAGCCGAACAACTATCTAAAGATTGAAAAGAACCCAAGGACAGGGAGAGATGAATATGTTCCCCTGCCACATGTCCAGATTCTTGAGCGGTCAGGTCTGCTCAACTTGTTCAGATTACCTCATTTTGGACAGGGTGCAGAGGTTAATGCCGTGGTGCGCATCTTACTGTCTTGTGTACATGGAGGGTACCTCTGGCTAGGCAACAAGGTCGACCTGAATTTCGACTTGATACATCGCATCACCGGCCTATCCAAGACTGGTAAGCATCACGAGATACAGACAACAGGAAAAACCAAGGACTCCAAGTTACCACAAGCCCTAGTAAATAAGTATCAGCTACAGAGAGGAGGAAGAGCCTATGAAATTTCAAGCATTACCAATGATACACTTAGATTTACAGCCAGTCTGCTCGCAGGAATATTGTTAACCAAGGTTTGACCAAAGGAAGTTACAGGATCCGTAATTCACCTTGCCATACAAGTTACAGAGGGGGAACAGTTCAATTGGTCTCTATTTTTATTAAATATGCTTCAAGCAGATTGCTTAGCAGCTCAGGATGAAGCAAACCACCCTTTCCATTTCTCGTGGTTGCTTATACTTTGTGCATTTGTCAGATGGAAGGAGCCGCCCCATACCCAGTTTCCACAGATAGCAGGTGGCGCGCCCAGAGGCGTGCGCTATGCCAGCTTATGGGACACCAACAGCCCAGCCAAGAAAGTGGTAAATACAATGGTATTCCATGACTACTATAAGTTGTTGATGAAGTTCATTCAAGAGACACCACGGCTCAGCACGGAGACTGTGGACATATACGATAGCCGGCTTAATTTTATGGCAGACAGCCATTTAATCTATCTGCGACCAAAGAGGACTAAGCGGGATGATTGGGCTCCTGGCTCGTTCAAGATGATAGCACAGGACATTGAAGGAGTCACAAGAGACTTTGATGACCAATGGAAGTAGGAATATGAAGATACTGCACCACTATCATCAGACACTGCACAGACAGACCCCCAAGACAAGGGCAAAAACAAAACAGAGACCCAGGCACAAGGAACAACAGAAGTGCCACCGCTAGGTGAAAAGAGAAAAGATCCATCGGAAGGGACAACAGAGGCACACACGACAAAGGATGGAGAACAAGATACCATAGAGACATAGCAGAAGAAAAAATAGAAAACTTCAAAGCCAGTTCTGAAGACCGCACTAACAGACGATGATTATGAACTCATAGCGACAAGGACGTGTGACACATTGAAGGACTCACTTGACGCAATGAAGGAGTCGCAGGAAAAGAGACAGAGCGCAGTAGAAAAGAAGCTTCTAGAATTAAAACTAATTACAGAGAAGACTGCCATGATGCACATTCCACTGATAAAGGCGACCACCGGAGAAACTTCGACACCACCGATGTCCCGCGAGGAAAGCTTAGCAAAAGATCGCCTCAATACTGTGTTAATTCCACCAAGGAGTATCCGATTCCCTGGCACAATGAAGGACCCGCTAGTTCAGTTTAGGCAACCCATCAAGGTTAACCTTGTAGAGTTTCATATTGACCAGTTGCAAATGATCCAGCAGCAGCTAGGCGCAGAACTCAGGAGTAGAGAGCTCGAGACTTACAAACAGAATACGTAGCTGAAGCAACAGAATGCAACACTTACTATCAGTATTCAGAAAAAGGCAGATGAAGTACGAACATATGAGGAAAGAGAGCAAGATCTTTCTCAAGTTTTACAGAGCATCACCTTGGAACTACCCCAATGTAATATAGAGTTCACCTTACCAATTCTGCAGAAGCTAAGAAGAGTAGCAGACAGAGCAAAGGCTCTGGAAGAAACCGTGGTTTGGATGGACGAAGTAGTGGCCAGGATGAAGGCAGACCACGAAGTGCAGATCACCGAGCTTGAGGCTCGCATATGAGACACCTCCCAGGAAGACCAGAAAGCGTGAGTAGAAGCCCTTTGACTCACTTCTGCGCAGATGCAATCTCGCATTGACAAAGCACGGTTAGTACTAACCGATGCGATGAACACATGGGCCATGTTCGATGAGCCACTGGAGAAAGTAGAAATCCAGCAAAGTATTCAGCAGGTAGAGAATACTGCAGCGGCAATGAAAGAAGAAATTAAGGGCTTGGAATCTCTTCAAAAGATGAGGAAGACAAGGGAGATGAACTGCTTGCAGCAGGAAGCGCAGCAATTAAGAACAAAGGAGATACACATTAATGACCTGCTTCAGCCATATCAAGAGAAAATCGCAAAGATAGTCGATACGGTTGAGCAGCGAGTGAAGGAGTTCACTACCACCAGAGAGGAAACTGACGCCACAGAAGACACCAGTATTAGTTAAGCTTTGCTTGACTCGGCATGAGAGCGTGTCGAAGTGATGCAGAAGGAAGTCGCAGGACTTCGAGACAGGTTGCAACGGACTTCACAGTCAGCTAAGGAGAAGTTACAGCAGGAGAAGCCCGCTGGTAGTGGCTCGGGGGCGAGCCACAAGTAAGTGTTAGGGGACTGTTGGAGTAGGGTCCCGCAGCTACAGAAGAAGCTTCTAGTTTAGCGAAGAGATAATTTTTGGCAGAAAGAAGATAAGATAGAGCTACGACGCCGTAGCACATTTCCAACTGCAGAGCAGAGCCGAAAACCATGACTTTTAAGATAGAGAAGTCAAGAAAGGTAACGGTACCTGAGTGGCCGAGAAGAGAGAGCTCACCCACTGCATTGAAGGCAGTGGTGGAAGACAGGAATGCTCAGCGACCCTCATAAAGGAGAAGGAGCAACGAAGATGAATCATTAAAGACGAAGGACAGAAAAGTGAAGCGGTGCGCAGTACCCATGATCAGCGTTGCGAAGCATGGAAGACTGCAGAGAGCTGTGGTGTGACGGAAAGTGGCTACCTCAAGTACAGATATGGCTGATTGTCACTAATTAGGGTTTGGGTTACTATTGGGACAGGCCCACAATGTTGTAATGGCGAGACCTTCGGGCCACCTATAAGGGGATGTATTTTGTATTGTAAAAGGTTGGCATTTTGGGCATTTTAGGCCATCGAGCTAGTCGGATAACATATAGTTAGCCATTGAGTCTGTTAGCTCACAGTATCTTGTATTGTAATAGAGTTGAGCTCTGGTTCTGTTATTAGCAGTAGCAATCTTACTGTAACCAGTAGCTGTCTTACAGAGCATGCATGTAACGATCCGCAGGGATCGACGGAGAGGGAAGAGTATATTGTAGGAGAGAAATATAAAGAAGAAGAGAGATCTAAGAGAGAAGATCTTGAGCTGCATATGCGATGCAACAGAATTGTGTTTTACCTTCCCCTGAGCTATAATAAAAACACAGTTCTGTGGACGTAAATTCCATCCTAGAGGTGAACCACGCTAAAATCAAGTGTGATGTGATTGGATTATGTGTTATGTTTACTTATGCATTTCTTAGTCATTTCATGGACTTTGTTTATAGTTTAATGAATGAATGTGTTAATCAGTTCATAGTAATATAGAAGGATAAACATAAGTCAAAGTCTTTGGCATGTTGTATATGGTTCATTTATGCTTTGCGTGAAACAGTCACAAGTGCAGTATTGAATAGCATTGTATGTTAAGTCTTGCATGTCGACACAAGCAATGCTAAGTGCGCTAAACCGAGGAGGTAGGATGTCACAGAGAGGTGATACCGCACCGGCAGAGGAGCTGCGGTGCGCGATACCGCAGGTTGAGGACTTAGCATTGGGCAAGAGCTGCGTGTCGCACGGTGCACGGGGATGCGGTAAGGATGTAGATATCACAAGTCAGGGAAAGTGCACGATGCAGAAAGGGACCGTACGACGGTATAAAGGAATATCTCGCGGCTAGAAGAGCTGCGAGGTGAGGAGATCGTGCGACGTGAGCAGAAGGTCATGCAACGTGCAGAGAAAGAGACCTCGTAGCTAGAAGAGCTGTGAGTCGCAAGTAGGATTGCAACAAAACCTGGTCCAAGACACTTGAGTCCTTGGCCAACCCATTAGAATCACTTTGGGTGAGACTTCATGCCGCATTGCGATCTGTCGCCGAAAGGGCCTATGAGCTAGGGGTGTTGTTGGTTGATTATAGTAAACCTGGGTCTACCCAGACGACCAACAATGACATACACTGGCGCTGTAGAAGAAAGACGTATGCAGTTGGTTCAAATGGAAGAAGAACGCTTCATTGCAGGCTTCCATCAAAATGTGGAAAAGCAACAGCAAAAAGCCTAGCATGACCGCCACATCACAACAAAACAGTTCAAGGTTGGTGGACTTGTTCTGATGTATGATAGTAATTTTCTCAAGTATCTGGGTAAGCTCAACATGCACTGGTTAGGTCCATATGTAGTTGCACACATTACTGAAGCAGGCGCCGTAAAAATACATAAGCTGGATGGAACACCGGTGGAGGGCATGATCAATGGAAATCGATTAAAACCATATCGCAATGACTACAGCACGGTCCCATAAGGCCGTGGCACGCAAAAAAAAAATCTGCTAATGAGCTAAGAGACAATTGGAGGAAAGGGAAAGACATATCACAAGCACTGATAACTGGTAAATGCATGAGAATTTTGAAAAATATCCGGCACTAGTAATAGTCCAGTAGCATCAAAGTGACAAGTCCAAGGAGAAGGGCGGTGGGCCTATCAGTCCCATCTTCCATATTACGCTTAACTTCCCATGTGCTTCATCAGAAGGTCCTTCACTCTGTCCAGTCAGCTGAGGGCTTGTCACCTAGAAACAGTAGTTACCTTTTACCATGTAACCTTTTCATTACTTGACCAATCCAAGGAACCAGAGAGTCAATCCCACTGAACAAGCTGAACCATCTTTCAGAGCCAAAGCCCATACTCATTGAATATTCAGTAATAGTGAGTACTTTGTCAAGGACATCTCTGAACTTGCTCAGCTAGCCAAGACGATGAAGAAGACATCCACAACGTTGAAGGTAGCACCGAGGCAAAAGGCCATGAAAAAACCACCGCAGAGGTCGCCGCATCCGTCACCATGAGGGAGTCAGCTCACGCAGCTAACTACATCCCGGCCACCAGTGCAACCAGCTAGAGCCCAATTTTTTGTTTCCACATACCTATTGAGTGCAAACCTCCCTACTTCCTCGGGGATCATAGCAAAACTACCCAAATCCCGTAGAGCCGACCCAGTTCCACCACCATCATCGGAAGTAGAGCTCACTGAGGAAGAGGAGAACTTAGTACTACCATACATATCACCAAAGAGGCCAGGTGCCATAGCAGTAATGGTGGGCATTCCGGTGCTATTATAAGAACCCACTATTCCAGAGGGCGTCACAAAACCGCAGGATTCCATCATGCCCAAACTTCATGTATTAAAGTTTGAAGATTACGACACTCGAAAGCAAGACATCTCCAGAGATCAATTCATGGTCTTAAAAGTTGGACAACGGCCGAATGTAGATATTGTCTCTGCAATGGAGTATGCGTGCAGATTGGAGCAGTAAGGTATATTAAACCTGCTTCGTATGCCCCATTTCGGTCGCTCTAAGATGGTCAGAATGTATGTCATTAGAGGAAATTTGGGGTCTAAAATGGGCCTGATAAGAAAATGCACCAATAATAAATTTTGTGAGTTGGAATTCAAGAACCAATAGAATTTCAATAAAATGAGTCAACCATAATGGTTGAATTGACATACTTGTCATAAAAGAAAACTACTTTTTTGTTCGTTTTTTTGATATATCTATGTGTGTTTTTACTCAAATTTCAAGTGGAAGAGTTTGTTCGATGTGGAATTTAATTCTGCATCCAATGAGTACCCACACTGCATACTTTTGACGGAACTCGCTACCCCAAAAACAAGAAATACCTGAAAAAATGTGATGATGATGTCATCATCACATTTTCAGGTATTTATTATTTTTGGAATAGCGGAGTCCATAAAAAGTATGTAGTGTGGGTACTCATTGGATGAAGAATTAAATTCTACATCCAACGAGCCTTCCCACTCAGAATTTAAGTAAAAACATAGGGAGATATGTCGAAAATACGAACACAAAAAGTAGTTTTTTACATTCTTCTTCCAAAATTAATAACTATTATTTTATTATTTTTCTTAGGAGACCCATTTTAGACCTCAAATTTCCTCTAATGCAACCAGCTATTGTTATGCTTTCATGGTGGCTACCTCTGGCTGAACAAACCATATGAGGTGACAGTGGACCTGATTTCAGCCATTACAGGTCTGTCGCGGAAAGGACTTGAGCCGACCGCATACCTACACAACTAGGGGGAAAAGCTAGACAAAAATGACATGAATACTAAGTACCAGCTTCTCCATGGTAGAAAGGGTTTCCTCATTAACTCCATTTAGGATAGTGCTGTAAGATCTACAGCAAAAATATTGTGTAGCAACGTCCTATGCAAGATGATGTCTGTTGTGTGCACGGCCGCAACAATAGAGCTTGTCGAAAAGTGTGCGGAAGGGGTACACATTAGCTGGTCCCAGTTCCTCTTGAATGAACTGATGGGCAATGCAGGGGAAGCACAGGAACAACCCACAACAAAGTTTCACTTCTTGTGGCTTTTAATTTTAATCTCATTTTCGGTATGGGCTTCGCCGTTGGATTATCAACCCATGGATATCCCAGTAGAAATCCTCGGCAAGACTTACCAAAACCTCTGGGACCACAAGGACAACAAGTGCAAGACCGATGCCAGAATTACATTCTTCCTACAAGGAGAAAGGCTTCAGTATATTGTGCGCAGGCAGTACTGGCTGAATCCTACGATGGTTATGAAGTATCTGTTCATTCAATTCCATGCAGCACCACACAACATCATCCTGCATCCGCATGGGGACCCCAAGAAGCAGCCACTCTCAACATTCTTCATCCTTCGAGATGCAGATATCCAGCGAGAAATCAAAGATTTTCCTGAGGAATGTCTTAGCCATCATAAGGAGGTGTCTGCAGGACAGCAAATACCATAGGGGGATCCACAAGAGAACCCAAACTAGGACCACTCCAATACCAGTACACAGGAGCATGAGGATGGCTCCCAAGAAGACAAAGCAGAAGAAGAGTGAGACCCACCCAATGCCGACCTCGAAGACCCCGCTGCGAATGAGGAGATGAGCACTGAGCGAGCTGGAAAAAGGAAGGGCAAGTAGCCCATGCAGGAAGAGGATGACGAAGACACATTGAGCTTCTCGCATAGCAAGAAGCAGAAGTTTAATTGACCCTAAGTCATGGGCATAGCAGATGCAGACCTGACCCTTCTTTATGATGCAGCTGCCAAAGTAATTGAGAAAACTTTGGGAAAGATCGTGACCAGGAAAACCAATTGGATTGAAGCCATCACTACAAAGGTTAACCAACTTGCACAGACTGTCGTAGAAGTACACAACACCATGTAGGCTGAAACCTATGGTGTCAACCAAACAGATACCCTCATGACACTAGTAATTCTCCCGCCCCTAAGAATAGAAATGCCTGCGGAGGCATTTTCTACAAAAGAGGAAGACAATGAGGCAAGTATCCATAACTCGAATACATTAATTTTAAATTTTTCAAAGTTAACCTTGTCGTAGATATACTCTATTCAGCATGTTGCTGTGACAGAAGTTAGAATCCGAGAAAATGTAGTTTCCTATCAAGCAGCTAAGGCAGCCAGGAAAGCAAGGGAGTGAAAACAAGTTATCAATCACCAACGTGCAGACCTAGCAACTCAATCATAGAGGTAGGCTTCGCTGGAACAAGCAATAAAGGAGGCAACTGCGCAGCTCTTAGACAAGGAGGAAGAGACTACGGCAGAACCTATGTATCAATTAAGATGGCGATCCAAGCTATTCGCAGACCTCCAGAGACAAATCTAGGAGATGAAAACCAACCAGCAGCCTGGCACACCCCCTGAAGTGCTATAGCAAAGGTAGCATTTGACAACTCAAGCTGTTTCTCAGCTTAGGGAATCCAAGAACATCTATGTAGAAGCAATGGAAGCATTTGTTGCAACATGGGAACATCTCATTGATGATGAAACTGCAGAAAAACTTGCCGAGCAAGCGCAAAAATAAGACTTACAAATATTGGCAATGAAGGCTGAGATTAAGAAGCTACCAATGAAGGAGAAAATCGATAGGGGAACTAAGCTTAAGCATCTCCTTGATAAGGCAAGCTCCCTGCGTGACCAGCAAATCATGTGCAACAAGGAAACAACTGAGCAGCAGGCTGAAGATGAAGGGATAAAAGATTCATCCAATCCAATAGTGAATCCACGAGTTCACTCATGCACTGGCTAGTACCTCATTAGAACACACTAGCAGCGACAAAGTGCAGGAACGTGAGCAACAAGTAGACGAAGCTTTTCGGGAGATAGAATAGCTTACTCCTATTCTGGCCTAGTTCTAGAAAAATGTTGGAAGTACAGAACAGCTTGTGGAAAAATATATAACCAAGGCAGTGAGCGCAGAAGAACAAAGAGAAGAACCAAGAGAAGAAGAGAAAAACAAAGATAAAGGCAGGCAGGAAGATGAAGCAGAGAAAGAGGAGTGCCATCAAGAACGCTCAGACCATGCATAAGACAAACCTGTGGTCATAGACTTATCAGAACAAGCTAAAGAGGAAGTTGTATAAACCCAAGCCTGAAATTAAAAAAAAAGGAACAAGGTGCGTAAGCTAAGAGGCAGAAGAAGCTGTGAAAAAAAAACAAAAAAAAAAATAAGACAGAGGAATAAAATTTGGCAAAAGATGCAGCGCTGGTCATGACCTTCATATTTCCCTTTCTTAGTGGCTCAGGATAAGCCACAGGTGAGTGTTGGGGGCTTGTTGTCCCGGGAAAGGAGCATAGGGAAGAAGCACGTTTGCGCAACTAGAAAATATGCACCGCATACGCGAGGAAAACAAAGGAAGATCGCGGAAAAGCAGAGGAAGATCATGGCAGAAATAAAGGAAGATCGCGGTATAAACAAAGAAAGATCTCAAAGGATGCAAATGAACCATGCAGGCAGAATAGAGAGGCGCGCAGCGAAGGAAGGGTAAGCGCAGAAGCACACAAATGATAAACAGTCAGAAAGCGACAGGGCAGTCTTGGGTGCGAAAGTCGGCTTAAGTCGTCGGATGCCACATGAGTGGAATCACATTGTAAGTAAGTTCATTATTGCCTCGTTTCAAGTCATGATCACCACAGTTATAGCCTGAGGGGCGGCTGATGGTGACAGTTAACAGACTGCCTGTAAGCAGTCGACCCTGCATGGTCATGTAAAATAATATAAATAGGAGGGATTCAATAGTTAGAATGTTTCTTTTTGTTAGTCATAATTCCAAAGTAGTTTTGACGGTTGAGATTTGTATACAATGTAGAGATTAGATCTTAAGGGGGGAGTAGTCAGGAATCTGCAGGAGGCAGCCATAATTAGTACAATAGGCGAGCTCTGCTAAAGGGGTGCAGATGCTAGGAAGGTCGATCCAAGAGGTCTGCGGATCTGTAGGTGATAGCAGTAGATTATGAGAAATAAGACAGAGAGCATTAGAACCATAAGTCTGAGCTTAAAGACATATTTTAAGATCAGTCTGCATCCCGCAGATTGCAAGGTGCTATATCCTTTCTCATGCCATATGAAGAGCACCTTGGTGGTTTTTCCTAGCAGGGTTTCCACATTATCTCTTGTGTTCAAATGAATGATTGATGTGGTGAATGTTTATATGAATGGTTGTTATTTGCTTTCTAAATAATGTTAAATGTTGTTTAAGTCTCTAATTCTATTCTGTAACCAATAGATGATTGCTTAGAAAGGAATCACTGAAATGAACGTGTATATGTTGGCCTGTATTCTTCTGTCTTGATTCGCAACCAGAATTGTGGGTCCGATTGATATGAGTCAGCTACACCGCACAAGTTGCACCAGGTGCGAGGTGGAAAGGAAGTTCAAGTCGTGCGCGATGACATATGTTTGTGCTTGGTCATGTAGAACTGACTCCTCTGTCCATCCACCCTATTGCCTTCGTTGAGCTCCTTGGCTAAGAGCCAAGGGACTATAATCCCTCAACAATCACAGAAACATGGTTCCGGCAATTACCCATTTATGAGATATCTTGGGTGAGATTGCACCTGCTTCGCAGGTGTTGCCGATGGGGCTTGCTCTGTCGGGTCGATATCTCGGGTAGTTGTTGGATTGGCGGGCTGCGCAAAACTTGGGTCGCACGAGTGGGGAAAAGTGGCCAACATTCTATTTCATGGTGATTTTATATGTTTCATTTGTTCCTATTTACTTTTCATTATCCAATCTTTGTGAATGATTCCTTCTTTGACATTTTAGGATCATATATCTCTAGCATTTCTCATTATGATAGCAAGAAACCATTTAATGCCCACTAACTTAACAAGTGATTGATGACTAAATTTTTCCATCTATGTGATATTTTATATTATTTGATCATGTTTGATCTTATTAATTTCTTGAGTACAATCAATATTTGAGTCTATGTGATATCAAGTTTATATTATAATGTCTTGTCATAAGATTCTTGTCATTTTATTAAGGTTTAATTTCTTTATCATATGATGTAGATATTGTATCTAGTTATGTATTACTTGTCTCTAGCATTCCTATATGGGACCATTGAAATTTTTAGAGCATTAATCTCTTGCATGTTAACTTGATGACAAAAATAAATTAACCCGCATTAACAACCCATGCTTAATTACTAGTCATTTCATATTTTTATAGGTGATATCATGATTTGATCATAATTTTCTATGTTGATTATGTTAAACATTTTGATCTATCTTTATATAGCATGTCATGTTTATTTCAATCACCTTTTACTCAGAATTTATAAGGTCTCAAGCAATATCATACTCTCATTTCATATATCATGTCTTGGGATTATCATGTTTATGCTTTAATATTGGAAGTTCTTTGTGTAGATTATCTCTTCACTTCTTGTTTATTTATGAAGAGTTATGGGGCAGCTTGGTTCTGGCATCCCTTCCTATCTTAAGCAAATGTTTTGATTATATTTTTTTTCAACATTGTTCCTTGTTGACTATCTTATCCTTAGCATCAAAGTGTGATCCTATTTTCTTCTTTTCCGATGTTTAAAGTTCTCATTCAAGGGGAAATGTAATGTAATCTCAATCAGCATATTATAGATATAATGTAATGAAGCACCATCTTCTATTTTTAACATCATGATGATTATCTGCATGATATCATATTCAATGGTAGACCGTTGGGGTCTTGTATTCGTAATGAGGCCTATTGCAAATTTTTATTGCACTTTCAACTATTTGTTAATTTCTGGTTGTGATGAATGTTGTGGTGTTCTAGGAATTTTGCAGTTGGATCTAGTACCCAGTATGGGTTCTCTTTTAGATTTAGGCATTTTGTAGTTGGATATCTTTGTTGATTGTACAACATCAGGAGTCATTCTCCAAAATTGTGTTGTATCAATTTGAGAATTTTTTTGTATCAAGTCATGTCTATATCCTCATGTGTTGAGGTGGTGATGTTTGTATTGTAAAGTCTTACGTTGTATCAAGACTGTAGAATTGTGTTGTATCAAGTCATGATCCTCATGTAGTCATCCAAGGAATGGGTACTCATTGAGGTGGACCTCCATTTGTTGAGGTATAATTCTTTACATGTTAAAGCGGTGATACTAACCATGGTCACTAATTGCTATAAGTCTCCTTTAGAGATTAGTTACCTCTAGAGTGATTTACTTTAGCATATGACTATATGGCCCAGGGTAATATGATATGATCATAAGTATGTGATAACTCCTATGAGTATAATATGATATGATGGATAAATAATAAATACATGTGGACCATGAATTAAAAATATAAATGATAAATAAATTAGCATAGAGAGAAACAAAATTTGAATTAACTAAGGATGCCTCCAATGAACTCGAATTGATAAGGATTCAATTCAATCCTTAGTTGTAATAAAGATTGCATCAGTTAAATAAAGAATCTATGTGTGACCCATGCAAAGTTAAAAATATTAAATAAAGTTATTTGCATGGATGGCACTAGAGTGAAGAACTGTGACTCTCAGTTAGCCTCTTAACTTAATGGTCATGCATTCAGTTAAATATTCAGTTCAGTTTAAAGTCAGTTAACTATTCAGTTAAAGTTAATTATGGAAGGTATGGAACATATATTGTGTTGGAGGAAGAATTTGAGGACTTGGCTTGGCACTAGTTCATGCATGGCGCATTAGTGTGCAGTAGGGAAGCATTCTCCATCACACCCATTTGCTACCTTGTGCGTGCAAGTGGTTTTGAATTGTTATTAATGTGTTGGTCACATGGAAAATTCATTACAGTTGTTATAGAGAATCTATCTTCTCTATTGTTGGGAATTCTCTCTTATCAAGAAATCAGCTATTGTGTAAAGAATCATTCTCTGCAATCTATCTATTATAGTATGAAGAATTGATGGGTTTTCCATCCTTCGTATTTGGAGGGTTTTCCCAGGTTACATATTGTCTCATGTGGATGAATGATTTGTGTGGATTCATTTTCTTATGTGTTTCATATGTTCAATGATTGATTTATAAAAAAAATTAAAGTTCAATTATCTTCCATTTTTCTCAAACATTCACACTCTTGCCACATGTTGTAGGAATTGTGTTGTCAGATCTAGTAGTTGTTATGGCTTCTCTTTAGATATTGGAATTATACAATTTGATATTGTTGCCACATGTTAAGTTTTATTGTCCATACGTTGTTGTGCTAGATTTCATAATACAACTTGGTTTAGGTGAAATTTCATGGTTCAGTGAGAAGTGGTTGTTATCTTCATCTACTCCATGAGGCGAAGTGTGTTTTTATTCACAACTTATGGACATTCTAAAAGTTGTCATTCAAGGGGGATGATATGTAATGTCAGCTTCCTCCTTTTTTGTATTCTATCTCCCAACCATCATTAAGGGGGAGTGTTGGAATATATAAAGATGATTGAATGTATTTGGAAGGTAACAATGTCCAATCTTATGTAAAAGATTTATCCCACATGTATTTTGTAATAATTTACTATTGGTACATTTTATTATATAAAGAGGTGAAATTACATTTATCTCACATGCGTTATGGGGTGTAATTCCTTTAATACCTCTTGGTATATAATGAGGTGAGGTGTCATTGTACATTCATTATTGTAATACCCACAGAATGAACCCCTTGTTTGATTGGGTATAATGTATCTAATTGACTATGAATTCCCAAGAGGCTATAACTTATTATATATTTTGTAAATATTAATAAAAGATACAACTGGATGTGGTTGATGCAGAATGCTGAGAAAATCAGGGACCCATGTATTCACCGGATACATTAAGGGGGTTATGCTATGTGACCTTGTTATAACCTTAAGTAACTTAAAGAAGACATTATGACCTTAAGTGAGCTTAAACATATTTAACTAACCTTAAACCTAACTTAAGTGTTAACTATGGGTTAAAGGGTGATTAAGGGGGAACTAATTACTTTAACATGTAGCTCATAGGGAAGGAAGGTCTCATGCAAAAGAAATATTCAGATATGTAGAGAGAAGGGCTAGCATGGAGTAGTCAGAGAATCATGAAGTGGTGCATGTAGAGAATTGGGTCACGTCCAGGAGATAGATAGATCCCAAAACGTAGAGAGTGAAGGGTTGAGTGTGCAGAAGTGAATCCATGATGAGGTCAAAGTGAATGTCAATTCAGAATCATTATTTATACTGGGAAACCATGTCTAGAACCTGAGATAATTTTCCACTTTCATTTCTATGCAATGGTTGTCGAGCTGGTTAAAATCCTAAGTGCCCAAACCTAAATATTTGATTCAAATTGTTGTTGTATCCATGTCTATGATTCTGTATGGTTTCTCCAGTGAAATGAAAAATGGTACATGTAGTTAACTTAATGGAATTCTGAGCATATTGAACAATGTTGTTCATCACTATTACGGTTCTAGCAGAAGGAAGCTAAGGTAATGAATTGCATTGTTTGACATGTAATTGGTAGTGAGCCAATTATCTTGATTGTAAAATGGGAAATTTTAAGAACCATAAGATTGGTGAGAAGTCTGTTTGGGGAATGCACAAGTCTTAGCTTGGAGGTTTTTTTCTACTAGGAATTGAATGAGCAGAATTTCCTACAGTTGGGTGGAGTGTGCCTACCAAGAAGCCATTTTCTAGATAAATTGAATTCAGATAAGTGCTGAATTTTTGTATTAACTATGCATTTAATTATATATATTGTTAAGTGAATGAATAAAATGTGTATGTTGTTCATGATTGAATACAATTTAATTAAATGACAAATTGCTAGAGAAACTTAGGTTTTTTATAAGGAACTACGAATAGGGCATGTTTCATTATGTTGGTCAATATTGTAATTAAACAAATGACTCCTTGGTTGGGAATTAGTAGTTAAGCCAATGCAATTCCAAAGTATGTTGATGGTATTATGAATTAATGAATTGTGATAGATTGGCTTATGAAACTAGGTTAATTTCCTACCTTATCTTAACCTTGTTATTTTGGGACTTTAACATTTATGTGTATGATTGAATGTGTTAGATGTCTAATTTATTTCAATTTTATAGTATTTCCATGATTGAAATGATACTAGGGAAATGTTACATATGGTCTTATTGGTCTAGAATGTCTTCATTAACGATATTGCAGGGTAAAGGATGATATTATTTAGCTATAACTTGTACATACATAGTTCCTAAAGAAGGTTGTTAAACTTGTTATGGAATTCTTTCTTCAATTATATAAATACTTGTGAATTATGTGTTACTGCAATAGTTAGTTGTTTTATAAATGCTTCATAATTTTAGTGTCTATTGTAACTCTATTTCTTAAAGTTAATGTGAATGATATTTAAGACGTAAATTCTTGTCTGAAATTCCATTAGTTATCTCTAGGACAAAGAAACATAAGTTTTACAAGTTATCAGACTTGAGGTTGGTTTTCTTAAACGATCTATTAATCTGTTTGATTTTTTCTATTGAAGGCATGAAATCCACAACTTCAATCAGTGGCAATGCTTGTCCTTAGTCATTTTTCCTAAAATTCAATGTGATCATGTGTTAATTAGTTAAGTGAACTTGACACGTGCCTAAACCTTAAGTTAACCTCTTTTCCATAATGATAGAATGTAATAGGTTCTCCGAGGTTCTTTTTGATTCTTCTGTTAAGTTTTGATGCGGTGGGTTTCATATTGGTGGAATCGGGATTTCCTTGTGGAGCTGTGGCTTTATTCCGACATCCAACTTCTGAGTCGAAGGGTGATATTTTCTAGCGGATACGTGAATCGACAGGTTTCTAATGCCAAAGTGGTGATTCCACTGATGGAATTAGGTTTTCCTTGTGAATCTATGGTCACTCTCCAGTTTCCTATCTCCAACTTCTTATCTCTAGGTTCCGATGTCAATGTCATAATGGTCGTTTGGACTTTTTTAGTTCAACAGTTTTGACTCCCGAGATCCTACGTTCCAACATTGGGATCATCTTATTTATGTGAATATATTATCATATCATGTGTCAATGCTGAAATGGGGACTTATGATATCTGAATTTGAAAGAACCGAGTTCCGAGATCATAACATCAATTTTAATAAAGGGATTTATTTATGTTTCACTAGCATTTTGACTTCCAACTCTCAATGTCAAAAATATTGGAAATGCATGGTAAAGTTTGGAAGATGGGAATAATCCATCAAGACTTTTAATAATGTTATTTAGCTAACTGATTAACTAAATTAATTATTAATTAAAAATTCTAAACTACAGTTAACCAAGCTTCTGCTAAATGGAGAGTGGATTCTAGTTTAATTTTATTTTTTAAAATTATTAGCACTTGTATGTGCTACCTTTATTAAAGAGATATGAATTATCAGAATGTATGGTAATGTATGAGTGCGTTACAGTTTGGTATCAAAGCTAAGGTTTCGATACCTATCCTAAGAGAAATGTTTTGATTTTACAAAGAGTGGTAATTCTTGACTATTTAATTTTGTAATATTTTCTTATATGAAATGTTTATATGTGTATAATGTAAATTATATTGGGAAAATGAATATTGATGTGGACTAACAATTATGGATGAATTCATATTTCTAATGAAAATCTATTTATTAGGCCATTGTACTTGTCGATTTCTAGTGTAGTAGGAAAGAAGTACTAAAAGGATGACGTAAGAACTTGTAAAGTCTAACTTTGCTGGCGAAGTTGGCATGGATATACAAAGAAAATAATCCAATGGTCATCAGCCTGAGACGGGAACAATGGAAGTGTTCCGAACTTTGAGGAATATTCATATTGGTAATGGATAGATTCTTCAATGTGTGTAACAACAATACCATATTAATCAACAAATGATGAAAAATTTGGTGCAGTTACAAAATTAGATGCAACAAATTTCTTTAGTTGTAAGAATGGACTCAGAAGAATCAATGAGCAGAGGAACTCAAGTTACATAACAACATTCTAGGGATAAGGATGTAAGCAAAATGGGTTTGCATTCTCGATATCGAACAATTGAAAGTCATCATGGGAATGAGGAACCTAAAATCCAGCATGATCTTCCTCCTACAAGGTGTCATAAGAGAAAGTATGATGGCAATGCATTACAAGATGAACTCACGAATATCAAACCTCCAACCTTTAATGGAGAAAAATATGGAGAAATTGTAGATATTTGGCTTCTATAAATGAACAAATATTTTCAATTACATGACTATTATGATAATCAAGAAGCTTGTGTTGTTAGTTATAATCTTCAAGGAAAATATTACAAATGGTGGAAACAATTGAAGAAGGTAGAAAATATGGATGAAAACAAATCATGGAGGAGTTTTCAATGGTATTTCAAGCATGAATACTTGTCACAACAATACTATGATAAGAAATTGTAAGAATTATTTGAACTCAAATTGGGAAATATGATGATGGAAGAGTATAAGAAAATATTCTTTGAACTACTAGGTTATGTGGAATTCATACAAGATGAAAAGGTTAAGACTCGATCATTCCACAATGGTTTACTAGAATTCTACAAGGACCGAATAACTTATGACAAACCTCATACCTTGAAATAATGCATATTGAAGGATAAATGTTTCTATGAGAAAGCTAAGAGTTGGCAGGATTTGCATAAGAGATGGAAATGTAAACTGAAAGTTAAGCATGAACAAAGGAAAAAGGGATTTAAGTCTCTTGATGTTAAGCATGATCAATATAACCCATTCAAACAACCTACTATAAAAGGTGAGTCAAGGATGACTAAATCTATAGGAAAAAAGAAACCATTACAAGTTAAATGTTGGAAATGTGGAGGTGACCACTACCTTGGTAAACGTCCTGAGAGGAAAAATAGAGATTCTAGTATGTATAATGTGCAAGCAGGATCTACAGTGGGATATGTTTCTCAAACAATTCCTTGTATAAATGCATCCTTGGATAATCACTTGGAAGAACACCAGTCTTCAATGACTGAAATTCAAGGTAAAATAAATGATTTGCAAATTTCAATTCTAATTGATCATGGAGCTTCTTACAACTATGTAAATGTTAGTCTGGTTGAAAAATGCAAGTTAGAAAGCAGTAAATTGCCTAAGGATAGAATGGTATAGTTTCCTACCAGGATGAAAAGGAAAATCACCTCTATGGATAGAAATTATGGATTGGAAATGAATGGGTGTCCTACCAAAGTTGATTTGGATATCATTCCTCTTGGTTCATATCATGTGTTAATTGAAATGGATTGGCTAGAATCGGTTCATTCTATTCATGATTGTCACAATAAAAGTATGATGTGTTTGGATGAGGATGGTAAAACCGTTTAGGTTAAGGGTATTGCAAGAACGATTTTAGTAAGACAAATCACAACTGTATAGATGAAGAAGTATCTCAGAAAGGGATTCCAAGTGTATGTGATACACGTGGAAGAAGTATCAATGGATATGGATCCACACATGGAAGAAATTCCAATGTTGCAGGAATTTCAAGATGTATTCCAGGAAGTGTTGGGGATACCACCTAAATGAGACATTGATTTTACAATCGATCTAGTACCATGGACAGTTCTAGTGTCTATAACTCCTTAAATAATGAGTACTCCACAACTGAGGGAATTGCAATTACAAATGGAAGAGCTGCTAAAAAAGGGTTATATACACCCTGATATTTTTCCATGGGGACCACCTTCTCTATTTGTGGAAAATATAGATGGAACATGGAGGTTGTGTGTGGATTAGATGCAACTAAACAAGGCCATGATTAAGAACACGCAACCATTGTCGAGGATTGATGATTTGTTTAATTAGTTGCATGGACCTAGTATTTTCTCCAAGATCCAATTAAGGACAAGTTACCATCATGTATGCATAAAGGATGAAGACATTAGTAATACTACCTTCAAAACTAGGTATATGAATTATGAGTATATAGTTTTACCCTTCTGAATGATAAATTCCCTAGCTACATTCATGTGTTTGATAAATGGAGTGTTTAGTGAATACTTGGATAAATTCATTATAATTTTTTTAGGTGATATTTTGGTATATTCCAAATATGAATAAGTGCATGAAGAGAATCTCTAGATTACTTTGCATATCCTAAGGGAAAATCATCTTTATGACAAACTTAGAAAGTGTCCATTCTATCTAAGTAAACTGTTGTACTTGGGTCATATCATCTCTGGAAAGGTGTAGGAATGGACCCTGTTAAAATAAAGTCTATATGAGAATGGCCTACTCTTAGAAATGTGTCAGAGGTTAGATCATTTATGGGTTTGGATAGATATTACATAAGGTTTACAAAATCCTTCTCTCGGATTGCAAATCTAATTACATTATTAAAAAAACAGGTGTGAAGTTCATCTTGAACCACAAGTGTAAAGATAGATTTTGACTTTTGAAAGAGTTACTCACATGTGCTCCCATATTAAATATTTTGGATCCAGACAAAGAGTATATGGCTTGCACCGATCCATCTCTAGAAGTACTTGGTGGAGTTCTGATGCAAGATGGGCATGTAATTTTCTATGAATCACGAAAGATAAAGGAGCATGAAAAGAACTATGCTACTCATGAACTGAAACTAACTGCCATAGTTCATGCACTATGGATGTGGAAGCATTATCTCATGGGAAACATGTGTGAATTAAAGACTAATCATCACAGCCTAAAATACTTGTTTGAACAACCTCATATGAATGCCACACAAGCCATATATATTGAATTATTGGGTGAATTAAATTTTGAAATCAAATGCATAAAAGGCAAAGAGAACCAAGTGGCATATACGCTTAGTACAAGAAGTTAGTTAATGCAAGTTCCAACTGTCAACGATTGGAAGTCTAATTTAAAAATCAGGTTGCAAGAGGAGTTGAAAGTAAATAATCTCTATCTACAAGTTGTAGTGGTGTTTCAAGTAGGAAATAGGCCATTAAAATTCCCAAATACGTATTGGATGAAGATGGAACTCTTCATTTCAATGGAAAATTTTATATACCAGTTGAAAGTGACTTGAAGGAAATCATATTACAAGAAATTCATAATGTACCTTATGCAGGTCACCCTGGTTATCAAAAGACATTAACGGTTAAGAAAGAATATTATTGGCCAGACATGAAGAAAGAAGTGGCCAGGTATATTGTCGAGTGATTGGAATGCCAAAGAGTGAAATTAGTACACAAACATCATGTTGATCTACTCCAAACATTGCTTGTACCAGAATGTAAGTGGGATGTAGTGACCATTGATTTCATTACAAAATTGCTAAGAAAACTGAAGCAACATGACTCTATTACGGTAGTGGTTGACAAGTTGACAAAGTTATCTCACATTATACTTGTATAGTCAACATTTAAAGTAACCAAGATCGTAGAGATCTATATGAAGGAAATTTCAAGTTGCATTGTATTTCAAAAGAAATTGTTTGATATTGAGATCCAAAGTTCACTTCGAATTTTTGCAAAGGTTTTTTCAGAGAATGTGTAACTAAAATGAAACTCGGTATAGCTTATCATTCATAGACAGATGGGAAGATTGAGCAAGTAAATCAAATTATTGCATTCATGCTCTGAATGTATGTAATGGAAAATCCCAATAAATGGGAAGATTACTTATACTTAGTGGATTTATCTTACAACAATGGTTACCAAGCATCCATGAACATGAGTTCATTTAAAGAACTTTATGGCAAGAAATGTAAAGTTCCGGTGGATTGGGACAATTTTGTAGATAAACTCATTATTGGATCATAAATTCTTCAGGATATGGGACAACATGTAACTAGAATCAAACAAAACTTGAACATAACAAAAGACCAACAAAAGAGTTGCGTAGATAAATCTAGAATGCATATGGAGTTATAGTTTGGGGACAAAGTATTCCTAAAGGTTAAAGGAATAAAATTTTCATTGAGACTAGGTAACTGTAGAAAGTTGACTACCAAATGTTATGGACCATTTAAGTTCCTAAGAAAAATTGGACGAGTGACGAACTAGGTATACCTCCTACAGTTAAGGTACACGATGTTTTTCATGATACAGGTGGAACTCAAAGGGGAAATCCAAGTACATCCAATTTTTATAATAGACATAAGAGTCGAGACACTTAGGAACCGGGTTATAAGACAAGGAAAAGTCCAATGGGCCCAGTACAAGCCTGAGGAAGAAAATTGGAAACTAGAAGACAAGATGTGGGAAAAGTATCCCCATCTATTTTGAATATTGTACATATGTAAATAAATTTAAAAGTTTTGTTCACATGTTTTGGATAACACTGAGGACGGTGTATACTTTAAGGGGGAGGGGAATGTAACACCCCTAACATGAACCCCTAGTTTGATTGGGTATAAATGTAATTAATTGACTATGAATTCCCAAAATGATGAAACTTATTGTATATTTTGTAATTATTAATAAAGTCTACAAATGGTTGTGACTGAGGAATAACATTGAGAAGATCGGGGACTCATATATTCACTAGAGATAGTAAGGGGGTTGTAGATGACCTAGGGAGCTGTTTTATGACCCTTATTACAACCTTAAGTACCTTAAAGAATACATTATGAACTTAAGTGAGCTTATACATATTTAATTAACCTTAATCCTGACTTAAGGGTTAATTGTGGGTTAAAGGGTGATTAAGGGGGGGTTAATCACTTTGACACGTAGCTCACAAGGAAGTGAGATCTCATGCATAAGAAATATTAGGACATGGAGAGAGAAGGGGAAGTGTGCAGCAAAAAGAGATCCATGAATAAATGCATGCAGAGAAGTGGGTCATGTCCAGGAGACAGACAAATCCCCAAATACAGAGATCAAAGGGGTGCGTGCAGAGAAGTGGGTCACACCCTAGAGACATATAGAGACCAAAATGAAAAGAGAGAAGGGGTGCATGTGCAAAATTGAATCCAAGAAGAGGTAAAAGTGAATTTCAATTTGGAATCATTGGTTAAAATGGGAAACCATGTCTAGAACTTGAGCAAATTTTCCAATTGTTATGCAGTGGTTGTCGAGCTAGTTAAATTCTTGAGTTCCCAAACCTAAATTTGTGAGTCAAATTGTTGTTGTGGCCATATCCATGATTTCCTCTAGTTTCTCTAGTGAAATGGAAAAAGATGCATGTAGTCAACTTAGTGGAATTATGAGAACAATGGATAGTGGTGTTCTTCACTATAGTGTTAGCAAAAGGAATATTAGGGAATGAATTGCATTGTTTGACATGAAATTGGTAGTGAGCCAATTATCCTGATTGACAAGTGAGAAATTCTAAGAACCCTGGGACTGGTCAA
The DNA here is from genome assembly GCA_001517045.1 of Pseudotsuga menziesii. Lineage (NCBI taxonomy): Eukaryota > Viridiplantae > Streptophyta > Pinopsida > Pinales > Pinaceae > Pseudotsuga > Pseudotsuga menziesii. Next base: position 373,208 of record LPNX010127043.1, read on the forward strand.
AAGTCTAGTTGGTGAATGCATGGGTCTCAACTCGGGGGTGGTGTTCTATTGAGAGATGAATGAGAAGAATTTTCTATGGTTGGATGGAGCATGCCTGCCACAAAGCTAGTTGCCACCTATCTTGATTTCATATGTGTTGAAGTTTTGTATTAAGTCCAGGTTTAATTATATATCTTGTTATATGAAGGAATAAAACATGTATGATGTTCATGATTGAATGCTAGTTAATTAAATGAAAAATGATTGGAGAAACTTAGTTTTCTGATAAGGAACTGCTAATATGACTTGTTTCATTGTGTTGGTCACTATTGTAATTGAATGAATGATTCCTTGGTTGGGAATTGGTAGTTAAGTGAATGGAGTTCCAAAGGATGTTGATGGTATTCTAAATTGATGAATTGTGAAAGACTGACATATGAAATAGGGTTAATTGTTTACCTTATCTAAACCTTTTTATTTCGGGATCTTAACATTTACGTGTATGAGGAAATGTGTTAGATGTCTGATTTACTTCAATTTTATAGTCTTTCCATGATTTAAATAATAATGGGAAATGTTACAAATAGTTTTGTTGGGCTAGAATGTCTTCATTCCAGACACTGCAGGGTAAAATATGATATTATATATTATAACCTATACATACTTAGTTTATGAAGAAGGTTGTTAAACCTGTTATGGAATTATTTCCTAAATTATACAAATCCTTGTGAATTATTCCTTACTACAACAATTATTTTTTTATAAATGTTTTAGAATTTTAATGTCTATTGTAACTTTGTTTCTCAGACTTAATGCGAATGAGATTTAAGACTAAAAGTCTTGTCTAAAATTTCCTTAGTTAGCTCTAGTCCATAGAAACATAAGTTTTACTAGTTATCACACTTGAGGTTGGTTTACTTAAACAGTCTATTAATATGTTTGAGTTTTGTCTATTGAATGCATAAAATTCACAAGTTCAATTAATGGCAATGCTCTACCTTAGTCGTTTTTTCTAAACTTCACTATGATAATGTGTCAATTAATTAAGTGAACATGACATGTTCCTAAACATTAAGTTAAACTCTTTTCCTTCCTATTAGAATGTAATGGGATCTTGAAGGTGCTTTCCTAGGTTTCCATTAAGTTCCTATGCAGTGGGTTCCATATCGACGGAGTCGAGATTTCCTTGTGGAGGTGTGGATTTTTTTCGACTTCCAACTTCTAAGTCATAAGGTGATAATGTATAGGGGATATGTGAATTGTCGGGGTTTTGATGCCAAAGTTTTGATGCCAATAGAAAAATTGGGGTTTCCTTATGAAGATGTGGTCACTTTCTAGTTTCCCATCTCCGACTTTCGATGTCGGCATCTGAAAGATCGTTTGGAGTTTTGTAGTTCAACATAGCCAACTCTCAAGATTCGATGTGTTGACATTGGGATTGGATTGTTTATGTGAATAGATTATCAAATCATGTGTTAATATAAAATGCTAACTTTTGGTATCCGATGTTAGAATAATTTAGTTTCGAGATCAGAACATCAATATCAATAAAGGGATTCATTTGTGTTTTGGTAGCATTCCAACTTCCGACTCCCGATGTCGAAAATGTCAGAAAGGCATGGTAAAGTCAGGAAGATGGAAATAATCCATCGATACTTTTTAATAATGCTATTTAACCACTAATTAAATAAATTAATCATTAATTAATAATTCTAAACTATAGCTAACCAACCTTCTGCTAAAGGGAGAGTGGACTAACACTCTCGAGTTTAATTTTATTTTTAAAAATTATTAGCACGTGTATGTGCTACCTTGTTTAAAATGGATATGATTTATCAAAATGTATGGTAATGTATGGGTGTGTTACAAATTGCAATTAAGCATTCACACATGAACACAAGGATGTGTCATGTAATGTGATTATAGAGTAGGATGTGATGCTCACGTGTGGGCGATCTATTGTAATATTGGAGATTGTTACCATCTAAGTTGTACTTAGCCGGTGTTATCAAGTGAGCCTGGTGAAATGGACAAAGATGATTTGTTTGGACTTTAGAAGACCTTCAGACTTGCTTCTGGGAAGTGTTTTTGTTATCTACCACATGTTCATATCCCCTTGGGGGAGTTGTAATAAAATGTTCTAGAATGGTAGTGTTTGTTAAAGACTCAATCTCTTGGACTCATTTATCAATCCGATCAGCCCAGAGTGTTTTTTTTCCTTGGTTATTATTGGTTGTTGAATAAACGACTAATAATTTCTGAGTTTTTCACTCAATACCTCCAAAATTGGGGTGGTCGGATTGACATTTAGGCCTATTAAGGTTATTAGAGTCTGTGTGTCAATGTATAAACATTCTAGGCATTATGGTCGAGTCATATGAACATGTGCTAAGTCCCCATAGGTTTTGTTTTTTTAATTTTTAATTTTAATTTTTCCACAAAACTCAGGCTATTTTTTAATAGTCTAAATGGAAAAATTGGTCTTGTAATAAAAGTGGGGTTAAAAGTCAGTTTCAGTCATGGGGGTGCTCATTTTCTAACTCAGAGCACACGGTAAACCCATAAACCCACTTTTCCTAAGTTTTGAGTGATTTTTCCATCACTCAGGTAAGAAAATCCAAAAAAATCAAATATTAATTAATTTAATTAAATAATGGAGCAAATCCAAGATCCTAAATCAGTGGATTTTGTTTTGATTTGATTGAAATCAATCTCATCAGCTTCAGATTGACCGATATTTATCATTCCTTATGTGAAGGCATTGATCAGGGCTGAAGAGGAGCTTAACTGGGTCATGCAGATTTGAGGGTTGCGCCCTCCTTTCTCTCTCCTCCACACATGTGGATCAATATGGTAGTGGTTTGATAGATGGGTCAGTTCACTAAGTGAGGCATCACTCTGATTTGCAGTTCCATTCCAATTAGACTTAGTTCCTCATCAAATCAGGCTCGGCTTAACTCTCCATCAACTGCAGTCTCTCCTTCAGTCAGGCATGCTCCCCTCTTGGCCAGTCTAGCTATAAATTGAAGTTGCCTTTCCCTTCTCGAAGTTAGTTTGAGTTGGAGAGAATAGGATTGCTATTTTAATACTATTGTAATCTTTTATTGTTGGAATAAAGAAGATTTGGAGGCTAAATGGTGTAATGCTCTCATGTGTGTGGAATAAGCATTGTCTTGCGGCTATTGATGTTGTCATCTTTTCTCTTAATTTTTGCATCTGAACCTTGTCTAGCTTGAATGATTCAGCTAAATCAATAGGAGTGTAGTTGGGAAAGTAATATTACTTGTTTTTCTGTATCTCATAGCATATATGTTTGAATATCTAGCTTATACATGTTTAATAAGATTATTTGCATATAATTCTTGTCTCTTTTTATATATCCAGATCTCATAAGGTTTTGTGTAGGATTGTGTGTTTAGCTTTTAGGTGGCGAGGATTGGATGAGCTATGGATCTATTTTGACTCCACTGTACATCCAACATTTTTGTGAATGCATTGCCCCTCTATGTTCCACTAACAAGTTTCCATTGCAGATCTATCCAACAACAGGCCTTTCCCCTTCTCTTCCTCCATTCTATTAAAATAAACCTTTCTGTTACTTGTTCATCCTCTTATGATCATATCTACTTCTAAAAAAAATTTATACATTGTTAGATATAGTTCCTAATATTCTTGTTCATTAGAACTGAAATTTCATAAAGAATATCACATTTTAAAGATAGATCTAGGTGAAGAAATTTCCCTTTTTGCAAGTAGCTAAAACGTAGATCTAAAGCTTGCTCATAAGGTAGTTTCTTTTTTTTCATTCTTTAAAGTTTTAAATTATGCAAGAAAGTGGACATCATATTGTCTGCCCAAAAATCAATCCAAGACCCCAAGGAAAGCTTGCTTTCCTTGGTTCCCTTTGAAAAACTAAATTGTTCATTTTAAACAATTTTTAACTTAGTCTTTTTTCAGTAATTAGTGTGGTGACCCAAAGCACTTTTAAAGTGTTTTTGGGAAAATTTGATTCTAATATCTTTCTGGTTCTTATCAGGTTTAACAAAAAATATAAGGAGACTCTGTTCGTTTTTTGACTTTTGGGCAAACCAGAGCTTCTCGGAGGCTTCCCCCATTGTTGTGCTTCCTTATTAGGCTTGTTGTAAGCTTATTATAAGCCTTTGTGTCCCGGATAACAAGGAACAAAGTGAAAATTAGTTTGCTGATATTGTAACCCTTAATAATAAAAAAGAATCACTTCGAGTAGGCTCTTTCAAGCCCACTCCCCGTCCCCCTTGGGAAGATCCGCGTCCGTTTCACTTTTTTGCATTTTTTCCCATTTTTTGCTCTAGCTTAGTATTGTCATGCAGGATTGTATAATTTGATCATATTTGTCATTATTCCATATTTTGAAATCAAATTAATACTAATAATTACCCCATGAATCCCCGATTGAACCGAAGGGTGAAAGAGGGTCATGGTAGAATTAATTAGAAAACCTGTGGTGTATGTTCTTTCATTTTACTTTTTAAGCAAGCAGTAAAATTAACCCCTCCTTGATTTCACGATTGAGGTCCACTTGGACCGAAAGAGATTCCTGGAGGGTCTTTTTTTAACAAGAAAATGCTCTTAAAATTTACTAAAATTGACAAGACTTCGGTGTGTATGCTCTGCACTTGGATGTGGTTCATCTGATCAGTCAAGCTGCATCAAAAGCAACGCGAGTGACTAGAATAATTAGGATTTACTTTCCCAATTAACCACCCAAGGAGAAAATCCAACGCCTCGATTAAAAAGTAAAAGTGGAAAAATACCCAAAGGAAGTGGGAACTACTGGACAGTGACCTCGAGGCGCCGATATCTGTTACATCCTAACGGGTGTATTATGAACACAGTCTCAGAGACTCCATTCATCCCACACATTCCTTTCGGGTAGCCATAGCAGTTGTTAATTTTGGACATACTCCAAGTACCCCCCCCCGTTATATCTGGAGTCCCCCCGCCTAATTTAACTCGCTCATCTTTTCACATTAATTTAAAACATACCAAGATACAATTGCACAACATTCACTCCAACACTTGTAAGCACTCTAAATTATTTTCAACTCCATTTAAAGGCACTGATCAACTGTTTATTTCTTTCAATCTATATGTGATTGAGTGTCATATCATGCTTATTTGTGATTTTCTCATCATGTTATCTATTGTTTACAATTGTTAAATCAAAACTCCTAAAACACTTACTCATTTAATACCATCATCATCTAAGTAACCAGCCTTAGTAACTTGTAGGGTCTACCCCCCTTGGCTTCGTTAGGAGTTTGCCTAAACGGAGGAGTCAAGAACAAGGTGATAACCTTGACTCGAGACTTTCCCCCAAGGACACACCGAGTGGCTTGAATATTTATTCCACGTTCCCCCCAGGTGTGTGAAAGGTGGCAACATCTTTTGGCGCCATTGCCTGGCGTAAATATTTTTATTCCCGGAGTACGACTTTTTTTTTCTTCCTTTTTGTATTTTCTTTGTTTGATGAATGCTTAGAGTAGATCTTTAATTTTCATCTGGCGACTCCACTAACCTTTTTTAGTTTTTTTTATTTTTACAAAGAAAAGCAAAAAACTTTTTTTGTGAAAGATTTATAAATGCTTATTTGTCTTTTTCACATGGAAACTCCATTGAAGGGATAAAACCCTACTTTCTCATAATTTTGTTGAGACTTGTTGTGTGTAAATGAGCTCATATGGCAGTAAAACTTTAAATTTTCATTATTTGACAGCTCCAGTTTAGTACAAAATACATGGTTGATATATGCTACTGATAAGCCATTATGGATGATGAGGATTATGATGCTCAAATTTCCAATGCATATCCTCCCATCGATTTCTCAGGCATCCCGGGTTTTCCTAACTATGAACCATATCTCCAAGATAAAGGATATGTTCAGGCTCCAATTTTTTGTGGAAACGGTGATTCAGCTGTCTGTCACATCATATTATTTTTTTCATTTGTGAATAAACTCAACATACTTCATAGGGATACTGTGATGTGAATTTTTGCTAATTCTTTGGAAAAGAAGGCTTGGATATGGTTTTGTGGTCTTCCTGATAAATGCATTACCTCCCTTGAAGACTTATGTACTATGTTTTTTGAGAGGTGGCATAATGGTGAGGGAGATATGGTAACTGTTGTAGAAAGGGCCCTCACCTACCTAAATGAGCTAAAGGATCTTGTGACTTCCGCATTATAGATGAGCACACTCGGGATGATCCTATTGAAGAGCTTCACGAGGAACCCATGATTGAACACATTGTTGAAAACTCTCCTCATGTCACCATAACTAAAAACATTGAAGATTTGAGATATTCTCAAGTTTGTTGCAATGCTAATATTTTTCCAGAAATCCCTCATGAGGAAACCATTACTGAGATCGACACTTATGAAGAAATTTATGATGTGTATGATGACTCTCCTCTATGTTCATCAATTAGGGATGAAGTTTTGGAAAGTTCAACTTCTCCTAATAGCTTTGAAACCAAAACTTTGAAGGATGATTATTATGAATAGGAGGAGGGTAGTTATATCTTAGGATGTGATACCAGCAAGGAAGACTCTCTCATATCCGACATAGATGGGAGTGATGACTATTGGAATTTCATAGATAATCCAACTTGTGAAAATCTTATTAAGAACCCCATCCATGATATTTCCAGCAAGGGGAGTGTCTATTCAAAAATTTGTGGAAGTCCAATCTACGATATGCCCATAGAAGGGAGCGTGGATACCTGGGAGAATATTAGTATGGAAGAGGAGCACTCAGAATTTTCACATGATCATTCAGAGTCATATCATGTAGAGCCACACAAAGGTAACATTAATGAAAACATTGGGAAGTAGTGTTGTGAAAATTCAGATGTGATGCAGTCATTGGAATATCAGTCTAAGCCATCTTCTTCACATGTGGAGGTTCCTTATGATTTGGAGCAACTTGGGGCTTATACAATGAGTTATCATTCGGTAAGCCTTGATGATCAGTATGATGATGTAGTCAGTTTTCCTCATCATGTTGATTGGTATATCAGTCTTATCCGGTCATGGATAGAAGCAACATGTGTGACCACATACCAGTTTGGGAAGAACTTTAATGATTTTATTCATGCCTATGGTTTCCCATCCAACCCGCCCATTCTAGATCATCATGCAGGTTTGCATTTTATGAATAAAGTATCCTTACCAGGGATGATTTTAAGGAACCATACTTATTTAAATGTGTATAATTGTTGGTGAATCTTACCAATTCTTAAAATGTCAACTATCTTACCAATTCTTAAAATGTCAACTATAAAATATTTGGCCATATTTTTCTAAAAATATTTCAAATTCTAAGGATTTTATATCGTTTATATAATAATTTGGTGATTTTTAGGGTGTAAACATTTTACCCCATCAAAATTGGGCAAAATAGGGCTTTAAAAAATGCAAATTAGCGAATCTTTTTTTGGAAAAAAACATAGAAAAATAGCCCATGGGCTAAATTTCACCCCTAAAATTATCCTTGATCCTTACTTTGGCTGGTAAACAAAGACAAGGAAAAAAACTTATGTTAATAAAATGCTTAGGTGGTTACATTAGATTTCTAATTACACTTAACCCTTTTTATATCATGCTTAGAGTAGGAAAATAAGCTCCTTGAAAGAGAGCATTTATGTCACGTCCCCATGCCTCCGACCGGCAAAGAGGACGCGACCACTGCTTCAAACAACCGGGCTAACCGCCCCATGGACATGTACAGGCTTAAAATTTGCCTAAGACAAAATGCTGAGAAGAATGCATGACAGAATAACATGCACAAATTCAATTGTTCATTATACACAGTTTAATTAATTCATCTTGCACAACGGAAACATCATCATTTCTACAGCATTCTCAAGCAAAAAACAGAATGCTCAAGCAATTTGAAGTAAAATATGCACACAGAATTATTAATCATTCACAGATGCAATTTAATCATCTTGCACAGCGGAATCAACATGCATTTAGACAAGCCTTCTTCAACATGTTCATCATTTTCATTAATAGAAATATAGTTGCAGTGGTAAAATACACAAGATCACTTATCTTATAAAAGCTTTGCTCCGCAACTAGCTATGTCGCTGCAACGTTCCACCCAACCATAGGCCAGCGTGCTCCTTAATCTTTCAACAGCGCTGCCACCCCCGAGATGGGCATGATTCTCCAAGGAATAAGGGAACTAGCAGGCTGACACATAGCCAAAGGTAAACAAAACACAGCCAAGCCAACTCAGTTGGGTTTATCAGGCCATTAAGGAGCTGGAGAAGGCTAATTGCTAAGCTGGTGAGCTCATTACAGAGCTAAGAACACCTACACCAAAACTAGCCTGACCTCTAAGACACCCATCCACACCCAACACAAGGAATCAGTCCCTTCTCTGCTACACAATCCCTCAGGCCCTGCATTCCCTTCCAGTGCTATTCAGGGGTGATGGAGAAGAAGGCCAGCCCTCTAGTTTTGTTTGTGTGGTTTCTAGCACCAGGTTTATCAAGCAACCAAGCCAAAATCCTTACTCCTCACACAGTCCAAAGACCAACCATTGCACTCAGGCAATCAATTTAGCTAACACAGATTGAACAGTAAAAACGAATTACACAGCCCCATACGTAACAGCAAAAACGGCTCACAACATGGGGAAAACACACAGTCCTGAAGCTTATCAGTGAACACAACTCACAGCAGGGGAAAACGCCCCCAAATAGTCTGTGCGTGAGACCAATAGTCAGTGAGACAGCCAAAAACGTGAATGGCTCTGCACAGCCATGGTAAAAACACATGAAACTTTCAAAAACGTGAATGGAAAATGCACCAGCAGCTCCCAAAACGTGAGGAAGACAACCCAATCCCTGGCACTACAAAAACGACCTCCCATCCATGGGAAAAATGAAGCTAACAGCCAAAACGTGAAATCCAAACACACAGGAAAAACTTCAGCTGCTCCCCAAAAGCCCCAACGTGAAGAAGAATGGTCTGGAAAATGGAAAACGTGGATGTATGGCAGAATGGCCTGCGTTTTTGGACATCTTCCTTGCCAAGGAATTCAGAACAAGTTTTTCCAAAAATGGGTCTCTGCCCAATTCGAATTTGGTTGCCCATACTCTTCCCCTTCCATGCAATAACTAACTCAACCACATTGTGGCAGAAATAAATGATTGGGGAAAAAGACAAGAAAGGTAGTTGACATTTTGATGGGTCCTCTCATAGACATTTGGATTTTCCCCATTGGCCCATAGGTTAAATATTTCACTCCCCCCTTATCCTTAGAAAATCATGCCCCTTCGATTTAGTTGCCGCGACCGTAGTTGGTTGTGTTTATTTTTATTATAGATGCATATGTACATGATGTTGAAACTTAATATGTGCCGCATGCCCCGATATGCCATCGGTGACAATTTAAATCCCAAAACATAGCATAGTCGATCAATGGCGGGGCCTTGGCCTTTAGCTCCACACCATGATCCTTTACAATATATACATCATATACATCTAATGTAACGGGGTCAAGACCGGGACGTGACAATTTACTTTCTGCATTTCTGTTTTGTACTTAGCTATAACAAAACTTTTCTTTCATTAATTAGCTACATTTATTTTGTTAAAATAAATCATCTTAGTGGTTCGTTTGGATTTTATATAAAACTTGAGCTATTGAGGTTTTCTTTTCAAGTTGAGATGTTTTTACGAGGTATATAAACCAGAGATTCTGATGTTCTCGTATCCTCTCCTTGCCCTATGACCAGATCGAGCACACGTCTTGTAGTTGGAGCCATATGTTACCACCTAAGTTGTACTTAGTCAGTGTTATCAAGTAAGCCTAGTGAACTGGACAAAGATGATTTTTTCGGACTTTAGAATACCTTCAGACTTGCTTCTGGAAAGTGTTTTTTTTATCTACCACATGTTCATACCCCCTTGGGGGAGTTGTAATAAAATGTTCTAGCATGGTAGTGTCTGTAAAAGACTCGGTCTCTTGTACTTATTTATCAATCCGATCATCCCAAAGTGCTTTTTTTCCTTGGTTACTATTGGTTGTTGAATAAATGACTGATAATTTTTGAGTTTTTCACTCAATACCTCCAAAGTTGGGGTGGTCGGCTTAACATTTAGGCCTATTGAGGTTATTAGAGTCTATGTGTCAATGTATAAACATGCTAGGCATTATGGTTGAATCATATGAACATGCGCTAAGTCCCCCTAGGTTTTGTTTTTTTTAATTTTTAATTTTAATTTTTCCACAAAATTTAGGCTATTTTTTAATAGTCTAAATGGAAAAATTGGTCTTGTAATAAAAGTGGGGTTAAAATTCAGTTTCAGTCATGGGGGTGCTCATTTTCTAACTCAAAGCACTCGGTAAACCCATAAACCCACTTTTCCTAAGTTTTGAGTGATTTTTCCATCACTCAGGTAAGAAAATCCAAAAAAATCAAATATTAATTAATTTAATTAAAAATTAATTAAATAATGGAGCAAATCCAAGATCCTAAATCAGTGGATTTTGCTCTTATTTGATTGAAATCAGTATCATTGGCTTCATATTGACTAGGAGTTATCATTCCTTGACTGAAGGAATTTATCAAGGATGAGGAGGAGCTTAACTAGCTCATGCAGATTTGAGGGTTGTGCCCTCCTTTCTCTCTCCTCCACGCATGTGGATCAATCTGGCAGTGGTTTGATGGATGGGTCAATTCACTGAGTGAGATGTCACTCCAATTTGCAGTTCCAGTCCAGTTAGACTTAGTTCATCATCAAATCAAGATCGGTTTAACTCTTCATCAGCTGTAGTCTCTCCTTCAGTCAGGCATGCGCCCCTCTTGACCAGTCTGGCTATAAATTGAAGCTGCCTTTCCCTTCTCGAAGTTAGTTCGAGTTGGAGAGAATAGGATTGCTATTGTAATATTGTTGTAATCTTTTATTGTTGGAATAAAGAATCTTTGGAGGCTAAATGGTGTAATGCTCTCATGTGTGTGGAATAAGCATTGTCTTGCAGCTATTGATGTTGTCGATTTTTCTCTCAATTTCTACATCTGAACCTTGTCTGGCTTGAATGATTCAGTTGAATCAATAGGAGTGTAGTTGGGCAATTAATATTACTTATTTTTCTGTATCTCATAGCATATATGTTTGAAGATCTAGCTTATACATGTTTAATAAACTTATTTGCATGTAATTCTTGTCTCTTTTTCATATATATATATATATACCCAGATCTCATAAGGTTTTGTGTAGGATTGTGTGTTTAGCTTTCAGGTGGCGAGGATTGGATGAGCTGTGCATATAGTTTGCCTCCACAATACATTCAAAATTAATGTGAAGGCATTGTCCCTATGCGTTCCACTAACAAGTTTCCATTGCAGATCTATCCAACAACAGGCCTTTCCCCTTCTCTTCCTCCATTTTATTAAAATAAAACTTCCGGTTACTTGTTCATCCTCTTATGCTCAGATCTACTTCTAAAAATTTCTTATACATTGTTAGATCTAGTTCCTAAGAGTCTTGTTTCTTATATCTGAAATTTCATAAAGAATATCACAGTTTAAAGATAGATCTAGGTGAAGAAATTTCCCTTTTTGCAAGTAGCTAAATTGTAGATCTAAAGCTTGCTCATAAGGTAGTTTCTTTTTTTTCGTTCTTTAAAGTTTTAAATTCTGCAAGAAAGTGCACATCATATTGGCTGCCCAAAACGTAAGCCAAGGTCCCAAGAAAATATTACTTTCCTTGGTTCCCTTTGCAAAACTAAATTGTTCATTTTAAACAATTTTTAACTTAGTCTTTTTTCGGTAATTAGTGTGGTGACCCAAAGCACTTTTAAAGTGGTTTTTGGCACATTTGATTCTATTATCTTGCTGGTTTTTAGTAGGTTTAACAAAAAATAGGAGATTCTTCCCACTTTTTGACTCTTAGGTGAACTAGAGCTTCCCGGAGGCTTCTCCCACTGTTGTGCTTCCTTATTAGGCTTGTTGTAAGGTTATTGTAAGCCTTTGGATCCCATATAACAAGGACCAAAGTGAAAATTAGTTTTATAATATTGTAACCCTTAATAATAAAAAAGAATAACTTCAAGTAGGATCTTTTGGGCCCACTCCCCATCCCCCCTGGGAGGATCCGCATCTATTTCACTTTTTTGCATTTTTTCTTGTTTTTTGCTCTAGCATAGTCTTGTCATGTAGGATTGTATACTTTGATAATATTTTTCATTATTCCATATTTTGAAATCAAAGTAATACTAATACTGACCCCACGAATCCCCGATTCAATCGAAGGGTGAAAGAGGATCGTGGTAGAATTAATTAGAAAACCTATGGTGTGTGTTCTTTCATTGTTAATTTTTAAGCAAGTAGTACAATTAACCCCTCCTTGATTTCTCGATTGAGGTCCACTTGGACCGAAAGACATTCTTGGAGGGTCTTTTTTTTAACAAGAACACACTCTTAAAATTTACTAAAATTAACAAGACTCCGCTGTGTATGTTCTGCATTTGGTTGCGGTTCATCCGATCAGTCAAGATGCATCAAAAGCAACATGAGTGACTAGAATAATTAGGATTCACTTTCCCAATTAACCACCTCAGTCGAAAATCCAATGCCTCGATTAAACCGTAAACAGTGGAAAAATACCCAAAGGAAGTGGGAACTACTAGACAGTGACCTCGAGGTTGATCTATGTTACATCCTAGCCAATGTATTATGAACATAGTCTCAGAGACTCCATTTATCCCACCGCATTCCTTGCGGTTAGCTGTAGTGGTTGTTACTTTCGGACATACTCCAAGTACCCCCCAGGTATATCTGCAGTCCCCCCGCCTAATTTAACTCACTCATCTTTTCACATTAATTTAAAATGTACCAAGATACAATTGCACAAAATTCACTCCAGCACTTGCAGGCACTCTGAATTATTTTTTACTCCATTTAAAGGCACTGATCAACTGTTTATTTCTTTCAATCTATATGTGATTGGGTGTCATATCGTGCTTATTTGTGATTGTCTCATGTTATCTATTGTTTACAATTGTTAAATCAAAACTCCTAAAAAACTTACTCATTTAATACCATCATCATCTAAGTAACCATCCTTAGTAACTTGTAGGGTCTACCCCCCTTGGCTTCATTAGGAGTTTTCCCAAACGGAGGAGTCAAGAACAAGGTGACAGCCTTGACTCGAGACTTGCCCCCAAGGACACACCGAGTGGATTGAATATTTATGCCACGTTCCCCCCAGTTGTGTGAAAGGCAGAAATAGAGATTATTGATGATTAGGAAGATTTCAACCTTCTCGTGGATGTTTCCCCATTTAGGGTTTTACCATGTATATATGGTGTTCCCTTGTCTCTACTTTTATCTCAATTTTTGTTCATGTTATTTGTTGCTTATTATGATAGAAGGATAGAGCAGTTCATGTTATGCACGTTTTGTATTGTTGCATGATTTTAGCATATTCTCAATATTCTAACACATAGCTACGTTATTTTTATTTCAATGCAGTAAAAGTGATCGATAGCCATGGATGAGGAAGAACAAAAGTTGAATTCTGATACAGTGGAAGGGACCAATAGCTAGGAACGGAGAACCACAAAAGCCGAGTACCAACTGTGTTTACTTCTTAGCTATCAATCCAAAAATGCTAAGATTAAGAGTACAAAATCGATATATATTGTTGTTATCCTAGTCCAATTAACTCTAGTACAAAATCACTCAGTATGGGAATTCTAAAAGTTCAATCCATGCCAAAGTCATATACAATTTGGAGCTTTTCACTTGCATGATAATTGAATACAATGAGGAGTAATAAACTTGTATGTCAATGATCTTTCTTGGGTTGTGCCATTCATGAAAAGGCAGATGCTTTGTCAATGCCTATGTACCTCCACTTGTATTTATGTAATTTTCATGCAAGAAGTACCCATAGCTACATACCTTGAAATCTAGGCTTAGAGTACGCATTTCACCTTATAACCAAGCATTGGATTTGACAAGGTTTTCTTCCTGGACATTCTTAGTTAGATATTATATTGTTCATTCTTTCAGAGTGGAGTTTTCTCTCATCATATCGAGTTTGTGGTTGACCTAGATGTAGCCATCTTTCACAGAGTCTCTTATTCATTATTTTTAGCTGGGGTATTTATTGATACAATTGCATTCTTGGTAACTTTTTCTTAGCTACGAATTTTCCTTTTTTATCAAAGAATATAAACATGTTTCTATTCTATTCAATAATAAAGTATTTTTCTGTAGCAGGGTATAAGATCATACTTTTGAATTCTAGAGATCATCCATAACTCAAGGTTTGTGTTTCAGGTAATAATTATTTAGTTTCATATTCACTAGTCGTGGACCTTTAGCTCCAACTAGGATATAGAGTACTCTTAGCAATTGTCATCATCATTTCAATCCATTGGGAATAATATATTGATGGCTCACTCACCGTCCATAATAAGTGTTGAAAATTCTTAGCACTGGTTTTACAAATCAGTATGTTGGATGCTTATTCATTGAGTAAATTTAGGCCTTTATGTTTCTATTTTTCTAATTGCACCAAGAGGCTCATTCTACATCCCAGTAGGGGGGATGTGTAACTCCTTCCATGCTTATAATCGTCTCAAATAATAATAATAAAATATTGAATATACCAAAAAATTGGTCGGCTTGATAAAAATAAAATAATATCAAAACATAATAAAAAAATGAAATATTTGAAGCATGTTGAGGTTCACATTTCCTCTTAAGCTTTCATTTTAAACTAACTAAATCACATAAAAAATTTCTTAAAAAAAATTACATAAAATTTATTTCTGATAAAGAAATATCACGCTATTAAACACAATTACTATTATCTTTTTCTTCATGATTAATGTGATAATATTGGTTAACCCAAATTAAAAATAAAATATTAACTCAAACCAAATCTTTATTATTACAATTACAATCTATTCATTTACATCCTTATTAATTATTTAGCAAAATGAAATTTGCATCAATCACAATCTTTGTTTTAACTTTCTTTTAAAAGAGAAAAGACTTATAGTGTTAAGTTTAAAAAATTAATATTAAATCAAGTTTCTAAATCTAATATTCTTTTTTAAGTTTAACATTCGCTTCATATGGTTTCATTGGGGGAATGTGTAACTCCTTCCTAGCTTATAATCGGCTCAAATAAAAATAAAAAATAAAAGAAATCGAAAAAATTGGTCGGCTTGATAAAAATAAAATAAATATCAAAACATAATAAAAATAGAGCCAATTATAAATTCATATATAAATTTGTAGCATTTCCTCAACACTCTTAACCTTTCATTTTAAATCTATCTAAGTCACATAAATTGTTTCTTAAAAAATTGCATAAATTTTCTTTCTAATAAAGAAATCTCACCGTATTAAACACAATTACTATTATATTTTTCTTCATGATTAATGTGATAATTTGAGTTAAACCAAATTAAAAATGAAATGTTAACCCCAACTAAATTTGTATTATTACAATTACAATCTATTCATTGATGTTCTTATTAATTATTTGGCAAAAAGAAATTTGCATCAACAATCTTTGTTTTAACTTTCTTTTAAAACATAAAACTAAATTTGTATTATTACAATTACAATCTATTCATTGATGTTCTTTTTAATTATTTGGCAAAAATAAAATTGCATCAACGAGAATCTTTGTTTTAACTTTCTTTTAAAACATAAAACTCTTAGTGTTAAGTTTAAAAAATTAATATTAAATCAAGTTTTTAAATTTAATATTCTTTTTTGGATGCGAGTGCTCAGGAGGAGGATGGTGGATGACATAAGGGAGATAGGAATGTGCCAATGCAGGTGGCACCCCCTCCCCAACACTCCTCCATGCTTAAAACGCACCCAGTGTCCTTTGGTTGTGATGAAATATGCTCCAAGCATGCTTACCCTCCCTCATGCTGCAAACCTATTCTAGTGCAGCTCCGCAATGGCGTCCATCACATGGAATCTGTACCAACTTGTTTGTTCAGGCCTCCTCACCATGTCAAATCGTACTCATCTTGGATTCCAGTGGATTCTCTATGTGCAAAGGAATTGCTATAATAGGTGTGATCTGGAGCTCCACAAATTGGAAAGGTGCCATTACACAATCGCTCAGACGCAAAGGTACAGTTGCGGAGGTTCTGTCGCTGAGTTTTAGTTACAGGGGTTCCATTGCTCATCCTCATTACGGGGCCACTTCTAACGTGCCTGGTGTACTGGGATATCTTCTCGGTGAAAGCCCTTGACAACAATGGCCTAGCTTGGCCTCCACCCAACTCCTCGACGATGTCTTCTACATGGAAAAATGTGAAAGATGTTGATTGGGAGGCTCACTTCTATGAGGAAACCCCATACCATATCTGTGACTCCATTACAGCCATAGATGCTGATATCTATGGGGAATTCAAGCTCAGTCTTGGGCCCGAGGTCACTATCTCAAACTATTGGAGGCTGAAATTCATTTTATCCAGAGTTATGAGAGAATGAGAAAGCTTTGGTGAATATGTAAAGCTCACTATAATAACCTTCAAGGAGGACGCTAAGTGAGGTCTGGTTCACATGACAGATCTCATGCAGCTCTCGGAACCTCCCTTCCAGCATGTCAACAGGGACACCAACAAAGCTGGAACTAACAAATCCAATGAGGACGAAGTTGAATCCTCCAAAAAAATCTAGCAGCCTTTCTTAGCGACTCCGGTTTTTCTCTCTTTATGTTTTTTCTCAGCTCGTATTTCTTCTTTAACCTCTGTAGATGTATGAAGCTTCTAATGTATAAAGGCTGGGAAGCTAATATTATGGTTAGATATTCGCCTGGGCTCTTTTCCATACTTCTCTTTTGTGGTTCCACGACCATCGCCTAACTCCATACTTGTGGAGTCAGCCTTGACTGTGTATTTATCTTTTTTCCATTAATCAATAGAAGGAGCACCTCTTACCAATAATAAAAAAAATTCTAATGTTCTTCTTGAAGTTTGATATTCCCTTCATAGGGTTTCATATTATTCGTTTACCAAATATGGTTCTGTAATAATAATAATAATATTGTTTAATAACTTTTCAGATGATTAGATAGTAAACAAACTATGGTTTCATAATATTTGTTTTTAAATCTATTATTAATATTTATGTTATCGTTGAATTTAAACATCGTGTTGTGTTACATGCATAAATGCATAAATTTCTTTTCTTTAATGTTGTTTAAGCCAATGTTATTTTTTTTCAATAAATTCAACGATTGTTTGTTTTTCACATAGTTGTTACCCCCTTTTTTTTCTCATAATTATATATCATTAATAAGGTTATGCTCTTATTAAAATTTTATATGTACACACACATTGTCATTTTCACATTATAACATTTTAAAAACTAACATGGCATTAAAAATATCAACTTAAAGCTAAATTTAAAAAAAAACAATTGCTTTAGGTCAAATTTGATAACCATTTTCTAACTAAACCACATTAATAATTGTTTTGGATCTTTTCAAAATATATTTAAGACTCTAGCATTATTGTGGTGATTTTTCAAACTTTAAAAAAAAAAATTTAATTTTTAAATATTGATTTTTATTGTAAATGATGTGCAATAATTAATATGCTTCACCCTAGAGTTCTCAAATTTCACATTTCAAGGAATTGTATCACACCAACTACTCAACCTCTTATCATTCACTCATCATTACCATATACAAAAATATTGAAATACCGTCTAAATCCTTTCTCTTAAATCCCCCTTGTAAGAACCACTTAATATTTAAAACCATAAATATTAAAACATTTAAATATTATAATATATCAGTTCTAAAAAAAAACCTACAAATAATATATCAGTTCTCCATTTGTTGCACTGAAAAATATATCAACCAACTATGTAATGCAAATAATAATTGCGCTATCTAGATATCATTGCAATGCAAACAAAATAATATTAATGTAATGCAAATAATACTTGAGCTATCCAGATAATTGATAATTAATGATATGATACAAATATTACCTGCCAGTTCACTCCAACAATATTATCATTTTTAGTGGATGCACAGACTGCAACAATGTGGATTAATACCTGGGGGATACATATAATTAATGACCTAATACAAACATTACCTTCCCTCCTGACCACTACAGCAATATTATCATTTTCGATGCTTTCAGAGACTACAAGAATATGCATAAATACATGCGCCATCCATTGCAACAATTAATTTGTGGGGATATGGAACTAATTTGGGCAGGTAACAAATTGATTTGCATAGGTAATAAGAGTATTAATAGAGTGACATAACAATATGATATTAATTATCACAAATATTACCTGCACAATCAAATATATGAAGTGATACCCCTTTGTGTATCATCCATGGCAGTGTGCAATAATGTGTAGGGATACCTCGTAGCATGATAATCCATGGAAAGTTACCTTTCAACTACACATATTATGTTGAAGACGTGATTTTAACGACAAAATGGGTGAGTAATGGATTCAATAGAGGGGAAAGGGTTTGCACCTTGAGAGATTTGATCCCTCTCATCGTTTGGTAGAGCCACCTTTAAGATGGATCTATGCTGGTTATAAAACACTTGGTTATAACATATTAATACATTAACTTAGAAACTTTGAAATTATATTTATCATTCACCAACTTCCCACTTACATCATCAATATCAAAGATGGTGATTATGATTTTGGAATGTCATTGATATTTCTATTCTAATAATGGTTGTATGGTCAGTGAGAAAATCATAATATCATATAGTATATTCAAGACCTTATCTATCAAATGCACCACATGCATCATCAATATCAAAGACAATGATTATGATTTTGGCATGTTGTAGTGTTAAGGTTTCTTGGCATGTATCTATTAGATAATCGAAGCAATTATGGATTGCTTTGTAATTTAAACAAATAATTTTCATGCTATGTTGATTTATGTTTATTGTTAAAATCAAATGCATTGATGACAGGGAGATCACCACTACAGTGGCACTTGTTTATAGTTAGACTTGCTTCAACATAAAATTAAAAAAAGACAAGGTTTTTGAGTTAATGCACACAAATACTTTTGTGAATGCATAAAGGATGTTTATCTAAAAATCATCGTATCTTTTGTTTTCATGTTTGGATAAAAATTAACCAATCATATAATAGGCAATTTCAATTATTGCACAATCCATTAGTTTGTGTGTTTTATAACGATTTCCAATTACTACATGAATACATCAACTTGCAACATTTAAACCATTATATACCATCCAAATTTGCAACACCATAATCCCATGAAAATCCCATTTTAAAAGATTGAAATACATAATTATACAAGCCACT
The DNA here is from genome assembly GCA_001517045.1 of Pseudotsuga menziesii. Classification (NCBI taxonomy): domain Eukaryota; kingdom Viridiplantae; phylum Streptophyta; class Pinopsida; order Pinales; family Pinaceae; genus Pseudotsuga; species Pseudotsuga menziesii. The sequence goes on from LPNX010127043.1 coordinate 392,557, forward strand.
CCCTACCCTTTCCCACATGAAAAAAAGTGTTTTGATAACCACGATATCTAGGATCTATTTCTAGATAATTACAATCCTTCTCTCCAAAATAGTTAGCTAACCAATTTCAATTTATTGTTTCATTGGTCTAGTAGGAAAACCCAAATTGAAAATTTGTATATATGTGTGTGTGCATTAGAACATTCGAAATTTGTATATATGTGTGTGTGTGTGTGTGTGTGTGCATTAGAACATTTGTTGTTAAGGAAATATTGGTTTGAATAAGCATGCAGGTGAGACATTGAAACATGTTGAGATAGTAGGAAATTCCAAAAGAAAATTGTTCACAATTACTAGATTAAACATTTGGTTGCTGAGTAGATTGCAATGTAAGTGTTTCATTAATTCTTTTAGAAATGTTGGGTTGTCCATTGGTTGTATCTTGGGTGGTTGGAAGGAATGAATGTTACCCTCCCCACCTAGGTTCAATTCTTATAAGTGACATGTTTGCTCTTGTTGAGCCCTTATGTAATGAATGAGTGGACCTATGTTTAAATTTGACGGAGAAAAAAACATTAGATTGTGAGATACAAGACACTACTAAAAACATGAGGTAATTAAGTAGATTGTACAAGGAATTATTTGCTTAAAATTAATAAAAACATTCGGATATTAAGGAGAGTGCAATGCAAGTCTTTACTCAAGGCAATTAAGTAGATTGTACAAGGAATTATTTGCTTAAAATTAATAAAAACATTCGTATATTAAGGAGAGTGTAATTAAGGAGAGTGTAATGCAAGTCTTTATTCAAAATTGTTAAAGCATTAGGGTATTGAGTAGGTTGTAAAGCATGATTGGTGACTTTTGGAAAGCTTTTGATTGTTAAAAGTGACTCATTTTAATTTCATAAATTCGATGAGTTAAAGGTTTCTTTTGATTTTTACCAAAGTTGTATGTAAATGAAAAAAATATTGATAAGATTAAGAACAATGAAAATTGGTGAATTAAACTAATAATAGAAGCTGTTGAAATAAAAAAACTAATTCTTAGCTTCAAAAGTTAGCTCAAATTATTATTAATAAACGTGAGATCTATTCATTTAAAGTTAGACATAAGATCCAACTCTCATCATCCCCCTAACAAATATAATTTAACTCTCTTAATCCCTATAGATATATAGTAAATATAACCACCAAAGAATATCAGAAGTTTTATTCTTTTGGTTAGATACATGTATAAAATATATTAAAAACAATATATTTATTTGAATAAACTAATTTGATTAATATATCTATCTAGAAATGGCTCTAGACAAAATATAATATAAAATGCGTGAAAAAAACTTCAAACCTCCTTCCCAAAATATAAAATAAATAAAATACAAGAAGTGAAGAAACTTCAAACCTCCTTTCCCACTTACATCACGGGCAACTTGTTAATGTCACCTACGTGTCTTCAATCGTGGCAGACGGCTATTGAGAGTGGGCGTGGGAAATGCGCATGCGAGCGATTGCACGTATTTGGCGTTGGACATTGTGATCCTGCAGCATCTGTGATCCTGCTGCATCTGTGGGGGGGTATGGAGCCGATTAGTCCGAGCAGTCTTCTTCTTCCTCCTCGGCCTCGGCCTACCCCTCCCCGGGCTGGCGGTGGTACAAAAAAGCTGGGGAAATATGAAGTGGGGCGGCTGTTAGGGCAAGGGAATTTTGCGAAAGTGTACCACGCAAGAAGCATAGAGACAGGCGAGAGCGTGGCCATAAAGGTAATAGATAAGGGCAAGATCGACGTTAAAGTGGGAAGCGGCATGGTAGATCAAATAAAACGAGAAATATTTGTGATGCGATTGGTGAGACACCCGAACATCGTGAGGCTGTACGAGGTAATGGCTAACAAGGCGAAGATATATTTGATCATGGAGTACGTGAGGGGCGGGGAGCTCTTCCGTAGGGTTGCACGGCTGGGGAAACTGAAGGAGGACGCGGCGAGGAAATATTTCCAGCACTTGATCAGTGCGGTAGACTTCTGTCACAGCCGGGGTGTGTATCACAGGGATCTGAAGCCGGAGAATCTGCTCGTAGACGAGAACGGCACCTTGAAGGTCTCCGATTTCGGCCTCAGCGCCCTCCCGCAGCAGCTCAGGCAGGACGGCCTGCTCCATACCACCTGCGGGACTCCGGCCTACGTGGCTCCCGAGGTGCTCATGAGTAAGGGCTACCATGGCGCCACCGCCGACGTCTGGTCTTGTGGGGTCATTCTCTTTGTTCTCATGGCCGGCTATCTACCCTTCCGCGACGCAAATCTGAATGGTATGTATAGGAAAATCCACAGGGCGGAATTCAAATGCCCGCCATGGTTCTCGCAGGAGGCCAAGACGCTCATGCTCAAGCTCCTAGATCCGAATTCCACAACGAGGATCACAATTTCACGGATCCTCGACAATCCATGGTTCAACAAGGGCTTCCAACGGACTCTGCATTCGCCCTTCGATGACGTACTGTGCCCCGAGTTGTCTGACGTAGACGCGGCTTTTGACAATTCTGCTGCTGCTGCTGCTGCTGCTGCTGCTGGGTTAACCAAAGCAGCAAAGCCGGCGTGTATGAACGCGTTCGACATCATTTCGCAGTCGCCGGGATTAAATTTGTCAGCTATTTTCGAACGGGTCGAAGATCAAAATCAACTTCCTACTGCCACGCGCTTTGCTTCGCGGCTGCCGCCTTCCGTCATAATTGCGAAGATGGAGGAGATTGCCAAAGTGGCAGGATTCAGCGTGAAGACGAGGCATTGCAAGCTATGGATGCAAATGCAGGGCTCTGGCTCTGACCTTGGTAGGAAGGGACAGCTGGCAGTTGTTGGGGAGATCTTTGAGGTGACACCGTGTCTGTTTTTGGTGGAAGTAAAAAAAGCAAGGGGACACATCTCTGACTTTGTGGAGTTTTGCCAGCAGGAGCTTAGACCTGCCCTTCAAGACATTGCTTTAACATGGCAAAATGATCTTGTTTAACATGTCATGTCACGTCATTCCTCTCGCTTTGTTTTTTATGTTTATGTATTTGTATACTTTGACATTTTGGATGGGTGTTTTTAATCTCTATTTTATTATTAATTTCATATTTTTACAAATACAATTTTTAATTTTAATCAATTGGACAACTATGTTTATTATGTTTATAAATAATGAGTCATTTTTATATTTATTTTAGAAATAATGAGTCACTTTCATTTTTTATATTTATGAATAATGTGTCACTTTCATTTTTATTTTTATGATGTTTATAAGAAATGAGTCACTTTCATTTTTTATATTTATGTTTATCAAAGCAAAGCTATTATTTCTGCTTTAATTTATTAATGATTTATAATTTTGAGTGAATCTAATTATTAAGAATATATATATTTGCTCCTTGGAAATCCTAAATTTTAATATAGGAGATTAAGTATGCCATGTATAGCAGTTCCTTTGTTAATTTAGAATTAGGTTTTATAATTTTTATTCATTAAACAAAAACAAAATTACTATATTTTAATCTTAAAACTCATGATAACTCTTATAATAAAATTGAGAATTTGCAAGGAAAAAGTTTCAAGCTCCACTTTAATTAGCAATTACAATGTTTCATTAAGTGTTAACTAGGTTGGATATTGTTGATTGTACAATATCATGTGTTATTCTTTGAAACTGTGAGTAATATTAAGATGGACTTGTGAGTCATATCAAGTCCTATGTACCCTCATGTGATTCAGGTGGTGATGTTGTATTGTAAAGCTTGTGAGTAATATCAAGCTTAGTCTTGTGAGTAATACCAAGACTAGACTTGTGAGTAATATCAAGTTAAGTATTCTTATAGAAGGTACCCTATGAGAGTGGATCTCCAATTCTAGATATGATCTTTTGTTGCGTCAATATTGAAGTCTTGTGTTGTATCAAGATTGTGGACCTCCATTTGTTAAGGTGGTTATACTATGTGATATATTCTTAATCATGGTCACCGAGTGCTATAAGACTCCTTTGGGGCTTAGCCACCCCTAGAGTGAATTACTATAGAATATGACTATATGGACCAAGGTGATATATATGATCATCAGTATGTATGGAATAATTCTTCTCAGTATGATATGACAATATGGATAAGTAATACACATATGGACCATGCATTAATTATTTAATGATAATGAGATAAAAGCATAGAGAAATATAAATTTGAATTTCCCATGCAAATGTTTGAGTGAACTCAAGTTATAAAGCTTCAGCAAAATATGAATGCCTCAGTCAAAGCATCAATTGAACAATTAATGAATGTAATCAATTAAGTAAAGAAGAGATTAATGTTCATCAATCAAAATGCATCAGTTGACTAAAGAGATCCATGCAAAAGTTAATAATAGAAATTGTGCATGGACGACACTACGAGTGAAGCACTGATGACACTTAAGTTATCTTGTTAACTATGTGATCAGTAGTCAGTTAACACTCAGTTCAAGAAAATTTAACATTCAGTTCAAGTCAGTTAACATTAAGTTCAAGACAATGAACATTCAGTTAAAGCTAATTGAGGAAAGGAAGGGCTTTAATGTTTGCATGGAGGGAGTTCTAGTTAGCTCCTCCTTGTGAATCCACTATGTGGTGCTCTCAGTGTGTTTATTGAGCCTCCTATGTGCTACCTTCTACATATTATGGCTTTTGGCTTGTTATTCATATGTTAGGCATATGACAAGTTCAATATAGTTGCATATTGTTTTTTTCCCAGGGTTACATTGGATCTATGTTCTCTACTACTATGGTGATATTGCTTATTGGGAAATCTTCTTATCTGTTGTAAACCATTCTCTGCAAATCTATCTATCATACTCAAAGAATTGCAGGGTTTTTCATCCTCCGTGCTTGGAGGGTTTTCCCAGGATATATTTATGAGATTCAAATGTGGTTGATATATCCATATGTGGTTGATTTATGAGATACATATGTGTTGAAATTGACTGATAAAAGTTTGAAGTTCAAGCTTCTTCGATTTTACTCAAAACATCAACATGGTATCAGAGCATAGGGTGTGAAAGAGATTAGTTTTGTGCAACAAGATAATCCTACATAGATCTTGAAGATTTGAGCGAAATATTGCAGCCATGACATCAATCTACATTCAGCCAGAAGACCGCTTTTAAGGTACTTCCAACTTCAACACATGGAAGGAAAGGGGGTTGAATCTTATTGAAGAGAATAACCTTAATGGTTATGTATCCATAGTGCTAGAGGAGCTTACCACCAATGAAGGGAAAATCAACTTCAAGAAGAATCAAGCAAAGGTCAAGCATACCATCTTTGATTATGTTAAGGACAATCTCATATCCATGATCATTCCGTTGAAGACTGCAAGGGAGTGTTTTGATACACTCGCCAATCTTTTCAAGAAGAAGGCCTCGAGTCAAGAATATGGGTGCAGCGAAAGCAAGGTTGTGTACACTAAAGAGAAGAATGTTGTCCTCACGACTCGAATGAAGAAAGTGTGAAAGACTTTCACTACAAAGAAGCTCTTCCATTTTAGGTAATAAAGAAGGATTTTGGTATTCTTCGTAAGGGTGCAAAGATCAAGAGGGAGCCCACACAAAATAATAAAAGATAATTACTTTATATTTTTATCATTATATGATGTTATAAATCATATCTAAAGGTTTTTTTAATATGTTTCATGACTATCATATAGATATCTATATTCCTAGACTTCGGAATTATGTTGAGCATATACATTATTGTTTGTATTTTATTAGCATATTATCGATCTCATGAGTCCAGATTATGTGATATAATATAGGACTGATATAAGACTTATGGAAGACTGATATATACTTATATAGGACTTGTTGGGCCTAGGGACAGTAAGGAATAATTCATGTAGAATTCTTCCTGAGTATGGAAAAGCGATAAAGAAGAAGAAGAAGGAGCTACGACCAAGGAAGCAACATAAAGACAAGAAAAGAAAGGATGATGCGATAGATGAAGTGAAAGAGAGGAAGAAGAGGAGGAGGAGGCACCAAAAGAGAAAGATGCATCAGATAAGGAAGCCGCGACAAAAGGATGGAGTGAAACATGGGAAGGTACAACATAATATCAATAGCACAAGGCGTGCAAGTAGCATAATGGCTGGAAAACGACAGTAAAACATAATGCTGAGAAAGTGGCATGTCTTAAAGATCGTGGGTACGGCCTCAGCTGGAGCCGAAGGAAACCACATGCATGAATGCATCTCTGTAAGTCAGGCCATTAGTTCCTCCTCACTAGGTGTTACTAAAATAAGAAAGACAACATGTTGGTTGTATATAGAAAGTTGACTGAGAAAGCGACAAAAAACGAGTATGTATTGAGTCTGTATCAAGTATGTATGAAATCTGTATCGAGTATGTAAAGGGGCTATAAAAGAAGGAACCCAAGTTGTATGTGGGTTAGGCATTCTCTCTATGGCCAGTCTTTGTAGTTAGCTCTAAATTGTTAGACTCTCGTTGGCTGAAAAGTGTGAGCTCTTGGTTGGTGGCTTTATATTGCTAAGTGCATCAGAATAAAGGATTTGCAGTTGAGTGTGCAGAAGAGTAGGAAAGGTTGAGTTGATCCCGGATGTGTGTGGATCACTAGTAGAGTAAAGTAGGAAGAGAAATGAGAGAAAATCAGAGAGCATGAGAGGGGGGAAGAGACTATGAAGGTAGAGAAGAATATCTTAAGCAGATTCTGTAGCTTAGTGCATAGACGAAAGGTGCATCTATTTCCTCATACCAGATAAAGAGCACCTTCTGTTTTTTTCCTGGATGGGCTTCCACGTTATATTCTGTGTATATGTGTGAACGTTGAATGTGTCCAAGATATATGTGTAAATGTTGTATCGAATGAATGGCTGTAGGTTTGCTTACAAATGGATAAATGTATGATGGTCACATTGTATTAATTGAATATGATTATGCTGCATGTCTTCTATTTATTTAATGTGTTGCATAAGAGAATCTAGTGAGAAGCCTAGTTGTTGAAGCACAATGAACACAAATAATCCACCCCCCTACTTTGTTGAGAGCCTTGGTGCAGAGCCAAGGTACTATACATCCTCCCACCCAACTGCAGAAACATGGTTCTGGCAGTTACCCATCCAAGAGAGATATCTAGGGTGAGACGACATCTATGTCGCAAGCGTTGTCGACTGAGCTATTCTCTGTTGGGCTGATATCTTAGGCTTTGTTGTGTTGAGAAGAAGGGATTGAACCTCGTTCGGGATCCCTCGAGAAGGGATGAAAATCCAACAAATGGTTCCATTGTCGGGACCTGAATCGTTGTGATGAGGGATATGTTGTGGAAACCAACGAAATCAGAGATCCAAGATTGGCTGGAATCCAAAGAGTTATCATTCACATGAAAAGAAAGCAAAGGATCTCGATGGAACCCAACCAAGTGCCTGGGACGATACATCTACACATACATTCACGATATTTTCTTTTCTGAGTTTCCCATTTTGTTGCATGAATGGTTATCTAAGTTAGTGACCCAACAAATAAATTTTCAAGGCGGAGAACTGAAGGAGTGGACTCCTCAGTTAATTGAACTGTTATACCAAAATCCTGCCACCATCATGTGAAAAGACCTTTGACATAGCTACTTGCCTTGAATCCCAGCTCTTGGAGAGGAAACTCATACCATTTGTCAATCTTTTACATAAAAATGCTTAGCACCATGCTTACCTTGTTAGCCAGGAGCGTTACCTTATTCGCACCACCTATCCCTTGTTATCCACAAGTGGTGCCACTACTTATGGCCCTTAATCCATAAGCATTTCTTACCAAAACCGCTCTGTCATTGAAGGAGAAATGTTGTACCTTGGGTAAAAAGGGAAAAAGAGAAGTTTCTCGAGGCTTCTAGATGATAAGCCTCGTGGCCTCCCTTATCCCTACCATTGTGGGTCAGTTGAGCTCGAGATCCCTTATCCTAGGATCTTAGAGGCCACCTCACCCACAAATCTCTCAACCATCCCTATCCATTAAGCCTTATAAATACAAGCTTATGGTCATGGTTGAGGGGGAGAACTCTAAAGGTATTGTTATGTTGTTGGATTGATCACTTGACCCACACCATTGGAGAGCATAGAGAGAGCTAGAGTTGAAGCTTATGGGGATGAGAGTGCTTGGTTTCATGGAGATGCATGTCAACACTAAGGCTTGGTTGTAAACTTCTCCATTTTCTATCTTAATGCAAGTTGATTTCCGTTCCACATTATTGTTGTTGTTTGATTTCACATGTATGTTGTTAGATTCCTTAGTCACTAACATAGATCAGTAGATTATATTCTAGCAGCTTTGATCTGTTTGCATATTGATCTAATTGCAGGTACACAGGGTAACTATCAAAGCATTGCATTCCAAGTATCTACGACGTCTAGGGAGGGTCTTCAACCTTTGTCCTTCATTTGTTCTAGATCTGAACCATTCAAACCAGTGGAACACCTTACTATCCGCATAAGGTGAAATATTCCAGCTAACAAATCTAGCAACTCAACTGGGGATTTGTTATATGTATCAGTTGTTCTGATCTTCCTCAGTATGCAACTCTTGTCTGAATCTAGGCTCCTTCTCCAACTCTCTTCAGTCAGGTCTGCTTTCTGACTTAGTCCATTTGGGTTTGAAACTTCCAGATCTGTTCAGATCTGAATCATCTCGACCTTTTATGCTCTGTTTTCATACTCAATCTATTAGCCTTTGCCTTGATCTGGTCTTTTATTGACTTGATGTTTCGTTGTCTTTGTGTTTTGGTCTTCTACAGGGAACTGCGCCTATGTAGTGTATGAGGAGCGGTGCCACCACTTGAACAGAGTGAGCAATACACGGTGCCACCACCTGTATCCCGTTGGCAAGAAGCGATGCTGGGATAGAACCGCCCTGTCAACACCAGAGAAGCGCGGTGCCAGGTAGGAATCATTCCAAAACCTCTTTTTCTCATTTTTTTTTGTAAAAATTTGAGTTGTGTTGCTTTCAGTTCTACTTATCAGACTTGTGTGACAGAATCTGATGCTTGTGGTTTGAGATTTTATGGTTTAAAATTGGTTTGATTGGAAAATTCAAAAGTTTGATTAGGCTTTTTGATTGTTCATCCGCTTCTTTGCTTGTTGATTGTGTTTACGAAAGGATTTCTTGTTTTTTGAAAAGCTTAGGGTGTCAGTAAGATCTCTTTTCATTTCTGTTACATAGACTAAAAGAAGAACATTTGATTAGCATCTTAGTTTCATTTCTTGTTTGCATAGTAAACTTCTTTTTCTTTTCTTTAAAAAAGAAAATTTTTGATTGAGCCTAGGTTATCATCATTGAGCATTGGACATTGGTTCTTTGATTGGATTTTCAAGCTTTCAGGCCCTTCATGTTCTTTTGTCTCTCATGCATCTAGCACTATCTCAATCAAAATAAAAAATATGGTAGTTTTAAGTTAGATTTTCTTATGTTTTGAGAAAATTGAAAAAATAGAATGCATTTGCATGTAGTGTGTTTCTTGTTGTTCTTTTAGGAAAAGAGATTCTTCCCCTTCTTATTTGCTTTCAGAAAAGAGAAATTAGTTTGGTAGAGTATTGCTTGTCTTTGATTTGGTGTTCAAGACTGTTTTTTGGAAGTCTTTTTGGTTTTGAAACGAAAGAAAATACTCTCTTTCCCTCCCGTACGTAGGCATACTGAATGGTAAAGTGAAGATATTTGCATATGCATACTGCATGGTTTTACTTTTCTGTCAAAACATCATGCATTCACCTAACCATACAAGTTAAAATTAACGGTAGTTATAGGCTAAAATTTACGTAGCAATTGGAGTGATAGGTTAGAGACGTGTTCGGGCGTCGTTAAGCATAGGAGCTGTCGTTATTTGTTTGCATTACATCTCAGGACTCGCACGGTTCTTCCACATACTCAATTGTATATCGGAAGTCCCCTTATGTACGGTTATGCATTAGACAGCACTACTACTGATTTGAGATCCCACGTACCTTGAGTATATCGGGAGACCCCAATAGGGTACCCTATCCATCTGAGAAAAGCCCTTTGGCCATCTTGTTTGGAGCCATACACCGAAAACAACATTCGGGGAGATTACTACGCATGTACCCTCGAGGTATATCATGAGTGGCACCTTCTTGACAATCCTGGTGAGAGACCTGACTTTTTGAACTCCTCCTATCATTTTAAGTGTGCTTCTTTTGACCTATAGCTTTTGTAGGGAAAATTTTTGGTGTCTTTTCTAGATTTTCAGACCCTAGCTTATTTGGAATTGTATAAACTGGCTGAGTTAAGACAGTCCAGAAGAGTACGGGGCTTGCCACCTGATTTTATTCATGGTTTAGGAGAAAATCCTATGGAAGCTATCGACCAAGGAGCTGCTACCACCTCCCAAGTGGGAGATAATGTGGTTGCAGAAAGTGGAGGACCATATTCTTCACACTCGCCTCCCTTGGTCCAACAACCTTCTTGGGGAGATTCCTCGTTCCATTCTCCCATGGAAGGACATGTTGATGATACTACCCGTCTAGATTTTGGTCCCAATGCTCCATTTTGGGACACCCCTATAGGACAGGCCATTGCCTCATTTGGCACCCGTGTAGACTCTTCTGAAATTGAAGAAGAACATAGGCAATACCGTTCTACCATTCTCCGTGCAAAGGAGATTGATAGGCAGATAGATGACCTTTTAGGCCCAATAGTATTACGGTCCACATCTGTTCCTAGGGGATATCATTCACTTGGTGATTCTATGAGACCCATTGAACTGATTATAGATCATCCATTAACACCCCACAACCCAATTCAAGATACCACCCCTAACACCTCTCATGTTATGTATGTGCCTAATCCTCCCAGGTCTTCTGCACCTGAGACTCAATCTTCAATTCCCATCTCGTCTATACCTTCTAGTGCCGAGGGGAAACCCCCGGCACGACCTACGTTATCTGACACCGAAATTGTTCCTAGTCAAGGACAGACCTCTACTGTAGAACCATCTACAGTTTATGTCCCTCCCACCCATTCTAATGTGGTTAATCCCCCATCCAGTTCAGGTCAGCCCTCTGGGGCACAACCTGTAACCATTCAATATTCTGGAGGTTATGGTTATCACACACCTGTAGGTAATATTAATCATCCACCCAATCCTACAGGAATTCCATACCCTAGTAATTCCTTTACACCATGGGGGAAACCCAACTGGTCTTACATGCCAGATATGGGAGGGATACCTATACATACTGCGGGAGGTACCAAAGGACCGCCTTATGGAGGTCCTCCCCCTGGGGGCTCTGATGGTCCCGAAGGATCTGGAAAATTTCCTCCTTATGGTCCTGGTGGTCCTAGTGGTCCTGGGGGACCTGGTGGCTTTCCTCCTTCTAGTCCTGGAGGGTCTGGTGGCCCTTCTCCTAGTGGTTCCGACGGCTTTGGAGGTTTACCTCCTCCTGGTGGTCTGCCTCTTGGTGGTCCTGGTGGTCCTAGTGATCCCGGTGGTCCTGGTGGTCCTGGTGGCCCTAGCGGTCCTCCTCCTAGAGGCCCTAGTGGTCCTAGCAGTCTTGATCTCAGAAATCAACCCCCTACGGGTGGATTTTTCGGTAATTCTTCGTCCCAGCAACCTGTCTTTCAGTCCACTTATGGTCCTACTGGTAATTACATGCCATATCAATATTACCAGTATGTGTAGCCCAAGCGACAGTTACCTTTCCTAGCAACTTTGGACTTACGTGATTTGTCCAAGTTGATTAATGACCCCATTCAACACAATCCTTTGTGGCCACCCATTCCGGTAAAGTTACCATCGGATATATCGAAATTCAATGGGAAGTAAGGAGACGATCTGAAGAACCATGTTATGACATTCCATCTATGGTGTTCTTCAAACTCCCTCATGGATGATTTCGTTCGGTTACGACTATTTCAGCAAACTTTGACTGGTACAGCTGCGAAGTGGTACATTAAAGTCCCACAACATTTGTTTGTGTATTTTGGCTCGTTGGCAACCGTGTTTCTTACACACTTTCATCTCCCTATTTTTTATGAAATGGGTACTGATATTTTAACCTCTTTGCGATAGAACACCTCCACCCACATATCTGATCATATTCATGAGTGGAGAAGGAAGAGAAGGCTTATTAAGGCCCCTATTCTAGATCAGTTACTAGCTGATTGGTTCACCAAATCCTTGTTGCCTCCTATTGCCCGAGATGTGGCTATGGGCGATGCCATTACTGAAGAGCAGGCTATTAGTCAGGCTCAGTACCTAAACTTGGTTTACTCCCAGTCTGGAACTCTTTATGACCTGATTCCTCAAGCTCCTTTCCCTAGCACCAATCCGACCAAGCCACCAGCAAAAGCACCTATTGATGGGATTGTTGGTTCAATCCAGTCCCCATCAGCAACAAAACCTGCCAAGCAAACCCAAACTACCACCCCTACTCCTTCGACTCCTAAAGTTTCCGCCGAGGTCAATTCCATTCAAAGTACTCAAACCTCGGGTAATAATAAAAAGAAAGGTAAAAATAGAAATAAAAAACCTGGAAATCAACCAGAGACTCCAAGACCAACCAACAGTGATAATGATAAAGGGAAAAGAAAAGCAAAATATCCATGTCTGCTCTGCGGTGGTGACCATTTTTCAAAGAACTGTCCTCGTCGGGATGAAATCTCCCAGTTTCTAAAGTCCAATCCCACACCTGCAGTACTTATGGATCCTTTTCCCTCTCAACAACAACTGATAGACCACATTTCTAATCAGGGTAACTCTAGTTCGTCAGAGGAAATTTGTATGATGTCCTCAAATACCATCCATCTGCAAACTCGAAGCCAGAATTATGACAAACCCGTGGATAAGAATGGAGATCATTCGTCTTCAGGGAAAGCTCCCTCTACTAGTTCTCCTGAATCCTCATCTATGGTCCCCTTATCTATCGAGAAGCCTACTCTCAACATGATTTTGCGCCCACTTAAGAGTACTCTTCGGAAGGCAGTATTTAACCCTAATGCATGAGCTATTCAATTTTATAATGTGGTTGAAGATCTCGTTCAAGCACCTTGTACGATGTCCACCTTAGAAGTGCTCCAAAGTTGACTTACACAACACAAAAACCTGTTAACAACATTAGGAGCTTTAGACCCGAATAATACCAACTTGATCCATTTCAATGTTTAGAACTGTAAGTCTAGGTTATAGCATAAACTTGCTTTTCAAGTCATTAGGAAAGTAGTTGGAAAGAAAGTTTTTCGAATGATACTAGATGAAGGAGCTTTGACCTCAGTTTTGTCTCTATCTTGTTGGAAAGCCCTTGGCTCTCCCGAGCTTGTAACATCACCTACGAATCTCAAGGCCTTTGACGGGCGGGGTTTCCAACCCCATGGTCTCATATCATCCATAGCAATCGAGCTAGGGGGAAAAACTGTTTCCATTCAAGTAGAAGTGGTAGATGCCCCTTTAGATTACAATCTCCTTCTAGGATGAAATTGGTTCTATGCCATGACTGTTGTGGCTTCAACAATATTCCTAACAGTCCAATTTCCACATATTGGGAGAATTGTTACTATTGACCAACTTGATTTCTGTACGCCAGATGTTACTATCTCCATGGCTAATAACATCCCCATGTTAGGCCATTCCCCTCTTCCTTACCAGCCGATTGGGGTAGGCGTGTTGAAGAATTCATCCCTTATGGGGGTTTTTCCACTACTCCTCCTAGCACGGATTCCACGTCAGTCCATATGATATCCTCATTTGATTGTGAGCCTAAGGGAAAACATGTTGTTGAGTCTACCTCGTTGAGTCCACACGAAGCTATGTATGACACCATTCAAACCTTTTCTGATAATCACATTGATGATCTTCATCTAGTGGCTTCGGATCCCTACCATTTACCATATTGGTTAAAACCTTCTCTTCCTACTCTAGATGATCTCTTTGAGACTTTTCCTTCCGACGAGTCCATTATGGAGATCATGAGCACAAATGAGTCAATTTGGGAGGATCACCATCATAGATCCATGTTCCTCCTCAACACCAGTTCGGTTAACCATGATTTTGCATCCTTGTTTCCTACTGATATTTTCAATGTACCCCAAAGTCCCATATTGTTGCAAGATACAGATTCTAAAGGAAACCTTTGCAACATTACACAAATGAACCTGATTGACATATCAGCCAAGCCTGATACTATCGAGCATGTTCATGTTGGGGGGAACTGCTCCGCAGATGAATCTAAATCCTACAAGGCACTTTTTAAAGAATTATGTGATATGTTTTCCTAGTCCTATGAAGAGATGCTGGGATTGACCCATCCATTGTGGTCCATGAGATTAAAACCTACCCCTCAGCCAAACCTATCAGGAAAAAACTAAGACAAGTCCATCCTCGAAAGGCTGCAGCTATAAAAGTTGAAATTGAGAAACTTCTGAAAGCCAGGTTTATTTATCTTGTACCCCTGATGGAATGGGTATCAAACATTGTCCCTATTAATAAAAATCAGGGCACCATTAGAGTCTGTATCGACTTTAGGGATTTAAATAAATCTTGTCCCAAGGACAACTTTCCTACCCTGCACATCGATCAAATTATCGACAACTGTGCCGAAAGTGTCATCTTTTCATTCATGGATGGCTTCTCTGGCTATAATCAGATTGAGATATTAACCTTCGATCAGCATAAGACAACATTCATTTTCCCATGGGGAACCTTTGCATATAAGAAGTTACCTTTTGGCTTGAAAAATGTTGGAGCCACGTTCCAACGTGCAATGTCCTATGTGTTTCACGATATTAAACATATTGTTGAACCATACCTTGACGACCTCCCTACTCATTCACAACGACAAGAGGACCACCCTGGTCATCTTAGAGAGATATTCCTGAGATGCTGTCATTATAATATACGGCTCAACCCACATAAATTTGTTTTTTGCGTTGAGACGGGATGTCTGCTAGGTTTTGCGATATCCAAAGATGGCATCCAGATAGATCCTTTGAAAATTGCCGCCATTCTTGATCTACCAGCCCCAACTAATCTCCTTGAAATCCAAAGTATTCAGGGGAAGAAAAACTTTCTCTGTCGTTTCATGTGCAATTTTGCAGAGAAAACGCACGGTTATATGCGTCTCCTTAAGAAGAAGACCTCATTCTTATGGGATGACCAGGCCCAACGCGTCTTTGATAATCTTAAGCATTCTCTGACTCATTCACCCATGATACACCCCGCTGATTATTCGAAGGAATTTCTCTTGTATATTGCTGCCTCCACTCCTACCATAGCTATGGTTTTAGCACAGGACAATCTCCATGGTCAATAGCACGTGATTTATTACGCTAGTAAGAATCTCATAGATTATGAAACTCATTATTCATGTGTGGAAAAGTTAGCATTGGCCATGGTCATTGTTGTACAAAAGTTTCGTCATTACATTCTACTCCGCACTACCACCTTATTGGCATACCAAAACCCGATGTACTACATCCTGACTCGTCAGGTGCTCGAGGGCAAGTACTCCCATTGGATTGTCATACTTCAGGAGTTCGATCTGGAGTTTTCCAAGGCTACATCAAAGAAATACTTGGTCTTTGCAGATCTTATGTGTGATCTTCCCTATGATTTGACAGAATTTGAGCCCAATGACTCATTTTCGGATGAATTCTTGTTCCTGATTAGCACTACCGACCCTTGGTATGGAGATTTGCTTATTTATCTCCAAACACAACATTTTCAACCGCATTTATCCCGCGATGATCGCCACCATATCTGTCACCATGCGAAATACTATCTCATCATGAATGATCCCTTATATAGACATGGGATTGACTCCATTCTCCGGTGATGCCTCACCCATGAGGAGGTTGAACATATGTTGAATGATTGCCACTCTGGAGCATGTGGCGGTCATTTATCTGGGATGGCTACAGCCCAGAAAATCCTTCGCTCTAGCTATTTCTGGCCTTCTATCTTCAAAGATTGTCATGAGGATGTTAATAAATTCCCACCTTGTCAACACTTCTATCCTAAAAAGCACACCCATCCTGCTCCGCTACACCCCGTTATTGTCATTGGCCCATTCGCCAAATGGGGGATTGACTTCATGTATTGTAAGTCTACCTCAGCCGAGGGGCATGGTTACATCATCGTAGCCATTGATTATTTCACAAAATGGGCTAAGGCCATGCCTACATACACAGAGTATGGTAAGACTGTTGCTCTCTTCTTGTTCAATCATATTATAGCTAGATTTGGAGTTTCGTAGTCCATAGTTACTGATCACGGATCCCATTGCTGTAATTAGATGATGGAGGAAATGAGTGCCAAGCTAGGTTTTCACCATGAAAACTCTACGCTATATTATCCTCAAGCTAATGGTCACGTAGAGGCCATTAACAAAGTTCTGAAAACTATGCTTCATCAAATGGTTGGAGATCATAAATCCAACTGGCACCACGTTCTTTTCTCCTCTCTTTGGGATTATAAGACTTCGATGAAAACAACCACTA
Source organism: Pseudotsuga menziesii (assembly GCA_001517045.1). Lineage (NCBI taxonomy): Eukaryota > Viridiplantae > Streptophyta > Pinopsida > Pinales > Pinaceae > Pseudotsuga > Pseudotsuga menziesii. Next base: position 409,027 of record LPNX010127043.1, read on the forward strand.
GTTTCATGCCATTCTAGCTTGTTTAAGGACTCGAAGTGTCTTACCGATCCAATGTCAGATTCCATCTTTACAACTTGCCGTCGAACTTCTCCCAGACACTTTCACAGAGGAAGAAATATTTTTGTACTTGAGTAACATTGACGAGACTCGGAGAGATGCTGCCTTGGATAATGAGGCACATAAGAAATGCGTCAAAGCGCAATATGATAAATCCAGCCATCCTCGTGTATTCAACGAGGGTGACCTAGTTTTGACTTATGACCAGAGATATGACAAGCTAGGGAAGGGTAAGTTCAAGTCCATGTGGTATAGACCTTTCGTCATTTCTAAGGTTTTAGTGAAAGGAGCTTATGAGCTCGTTGATTATGATAGAATCCCTTTGTGGCAACCTTACAATGGGTTGTACCTGAAAATGTACTATGCCTAGGTATTTCTTGGATAGTATCTTGTATATATGTATATTGATTGGCTTTCAGTGTGCTTTTAGTATTTTCAAGATGGTTTTGAGTTTATTGTCCACATCTGTTTATACCATGTTTTGGTTATGCAGATGGCTTTCTATGGTTTCGCTGATGGTGCTTGCCACCACACCTTGAATCTCGCCTCGATTGCTTGGGTTCTCTATTTCCTAGCTGAATATTTGGTTAGTTCAAGAATAGTTTGTATAGGTCGCGCTACTAATAACATCACCAAGTATGAAGTAGTCATCGGTATCCTGATTGAAGCTGCCTCCCAGGATTTTCATGATCTAGTAGTCTTGATGGACTCGCAACTTGTGGTTTGCCATTTAAACCATGTTTACACCATTAGGAACCCTGTGCTCCTCTGCCTCTTCCAAAGAGTACGTTTGTTAGAAAGGTCATTTGAAACCATTACTTATAGGAATATCCCTAGGGAACATAATGTAGTTGCTGACTCATTAGCTAATTACATCCTAGATTGGCATATTGCTCATTCATGACATTGAAATCAAACATGGTACATTGTAAATAAACATTTAGAGACACATAAAACTCATACAAAATGCATTTGCCATTTGAAACATATAAACACCGTGTAAAAGTTTGTATATATATACCAAAAAGTTTACAAAAAATAGGTCTCGAGACCTCCTCTGAAGCACGTAGGCTTTCAGGAAAAATCATCATACAAAATCCTGAAGCTATCAGCTTTCAGTACATATCTCATCCACTAGTGATGCTCGTGGTAGCACATCACTGCCCAAGCTACCCTGCGTAGCAACCTACTGAACCAGCCCAGTACTCCCACTGTAGATCTATGATATCTCATTGGGAGGTCATCTATGTCAGCATCTGGGATATCCAAGGTCAACCTCTCTAGGTTTTCCTCTAGCTCCTCGGTGATATCATCACCCTGTGGTAGGAAGCGAGCTCCATCTCACCTGTCCAATGGAGATGCTCCTCCAGGTCACACTGCTCCAACATCTGCATGAGAATATACAGGTCTCATCACTTAACATAAAAAATATAAAACATAAAAAACATAAAAACATTTCATCCATTTTAGAGTTTTTTCTTCTTACCGATATCGCCCCACTATCCGCCAGGTGGGAGTGGTAGGTCAAGATCTCCGGTGAAGTCTGTGTCTGTGTAAGCATAGTCCTCAACCATGAGGATCTGATCTCAGAGCCATCTGAAGAATGGATCGTCGAAATTCACCCTTCCCCTACCTGCTCCTGTACGATCCATGACCTGGACCCACCTCAGCATACGGGGTTCCCGTGCTCTCAGACTCCAGAAGATCGCCTGAGGTCTCAACTAGGGTACCCACTCGAAGAAGAAGCAGGCTAAAATGGAACCAAAGCCAAACTGCTTTAGTTCTCCCTACTGACACTTAGTCAGCTGATCCTTGAATATGGGAAGCATAGCTTCCACCTAGTTGAACACCGTGGGTTCCATGGCCTCTAAGACATACAGCATGTGTGCCCTAGAAGCCTGGTGCACACCCTGAATCCTAGCCACCCTTTGCATAGTAAACAGGACAGTCCGTAGGGGCCCATCCGTCACTGCTCTGATGGGGATATTCTTCCCCGATGTCCTCATCCCTAGAGCACAGTGACAATCCATAAGCTCTCTGGTAGTAATATCCCCTCCATGGGAACCTGTCAGTGAGATGGGGGCACCCTGTCTCAAGAGACCAGTCAGGAAGTAGATATCCTCTACCTCCATTGTAAGTATATGGCCCCCCACCTCGAAATACTTCTACTCTGGATTCCACATCTGCAGTATGTGTTCCAGTAACTGCTCGTGTGACACCATGCTTGGGGTCCGGAAGAACTTCAGGAGCCCACAGTCCCATAATGTGGCAATACAACCCGCATTTCTCTCTGCAAAGGCATCATCATCATCATGCGTTATTTCTTTCCATATCATCATGTTTTGAACTACCAAGACCTATCAAAAACAATCATGGCATGCATTAGAAACATTCCTAATCATTAAAAATAAAAAGAATGACTTTTCATTGCTTATGCTATTAGTTTAAAGTCTCCACGGTCGGCACCGCATGTGCACCATTGGAGACAGGTGGTGGCATTGCCTATCAACTATGTTATAGGCATGGTTCTTGGGTGGTACCAAGTATTCCGCAAGGGGTACCCGCGGTGCCCACATTTAACATTTTAGGGCTTGCCATATGAGCCCAAAACCCCACCAAAACTCAAAATAAATACTATGAAATGAAAGAGTAAGGTCTTAACTGTTACCTGCAACTAACAATCCTAAAAATGGACGGTGGGAACTCCCGGTATCAACTAGTGAAGATCTGGCTAAGAAAATGCTCCAAGTGCTCTCTGCTATGGGAAATGAATTGATTTCTTACTATTTACTTGACTTATATAGGCATTTTTGGGTTTGACTTACTATAGTTTTGACATAAAATCATATTTTGGTCAGAATTTATCTGTCGTAATCCCTTAATGCTAGTTTTAAATGCATTTAACACTTGTTTCTAAGACAATTGCAGGATAGGGGAACTCTAGCAAAAAGAATTTGGGAAGTTTGTTTATGGCTTTTTCGCACTTCCATAAAATGGAAAAGGTCGATGAGCATTCATTACGACACTTTGGTCACGCTCTTTAAATCTAGTATCAAAGGTCCGAATTCATTTTCAAATCTTTCCAGGCTCGTAAAAGTTGACATTGTGTAAAGAAACACCATGGAGTCTTCTTTTCACATCTTTTTTCATACTCCTTAAACATGAAAAGATCGTTGAGACTGTTTTCGATTCTTTCCAAGCTCGTAAAAAGTGACATTGTGTAAAGAAACCTCATGGAGTCCTCTTTAAACTCTTTTTAGGCTCCCTAAATACGAAAAGATTGTCGAGTACTTGTGTTCTTCATACTCGTAAAAATATTTGAAGAGTCGTCCTTCTGACGGTAGGTTATCTCTTTTTCAGTCCGGATAGGACTATTTACGAAAAAGGAACCCTCCAGCCAATCATGACTGGAAGAGTTCTCTAAGGTATGATTTTATACTTTTTCAGGCCTTATAGACTAAATCATATGAAAAAGGACCCTTTGGAGTCTTCTTCCGTATTCGTTCAAACTCTCTAAACATGAACGATACCGAGTTTCCTTTCAGTGGATTCGTTAAATTAAACATTGAGAGACCCGTTTTGGGAATGAACCCCTCCTCTCTCAGGTTCATAAAACATATGAGTATGGAATTGTCTCTCGACAAGCTATATCGAGTGTTTGTTACCCTCTTTGAACTCGTAAAACTGAAAAGAGGCACTCATCGATCATGATGGGGAAAATGGGAAGCGAATCATTTTGCAAATGAATGGCAGTTGTTTGTCATTACCTTTGAACATGGCACTTGTCTATACAATCATGTTAGTCAATTGGGTATTAAGCTGATCTCCATGACGATCCACTTTCATGAGTCATGTCACTACTTTGAGTCTTTCAAAAGAATGCATTGTCTACTATCGCATTGTGTGTTTGTCCCATCCAGTCATGCTGCCAAGTCTTTTTGTCATGCCGCCTGATGTTCAAAGGGGATTTGAATATTTTTTACCTCTGCAGCCCACACAATCTTTGTGTCAGTACTTTTGATTCAGTCTTATGGTTACTACATACACAGCATTCCAAAACTATGTTATGATTTTTGTGTCTTCAATGCGGGACTCATCATGGCCCTCCTTCAACGAGACTGTTCCTGTCGACATCAGCTCATCATCCGGGAAATAGTCTTAGAAACAATGTTTAGTACCTTGAGATCTGTATTCCTTAATGACAGATTCTCTTGCTCTCAACATAGGTTCACATCATTGACCTTTGATCGATTTAATTGACTAGGTGTTCGACATCAGAACATCTATTCACACTTAGTAGATTGTACTAGGGTACCTTGGGAATCATTGACATTAATGGTGATCTCCCCCGCACTTGTTAAGGGTTCACATCATTGACTGGTAATCAAGTGGTTTCTACCATGTTTGAATTCAGATCATTGTAATCACATGGATAGAATCATACTTTGTGGAAGACGAGACAAAGACCCTAGGTATTTGTTTAAATCACTCATTGCTTTCCCCAGGTTGCAATGGAGTTTTGTATATCTAGCATGGATACACATTTGTATGGTCGTGGCTATGCTCAAATTTGCGTCTGTATGACATAGATCTACATTGTATGTTTGGTAGCTATGTCCAAGTTTGAGTCCTCTACCACATGGATCTACGCTGTATTTTAGTAGCCATGCTTGTTTATTCCTCTCATGGATCTACCTTGTATTGGTTTGTAGCTAGGAGTTGGTTACTTGTGTCTATGAGTCAAAACACTGATGTACTACAGATGCCTACTTGACAACATGCTCCAATCAAGCCGACATTTTCATCTCATGGAAACGACTTGTTCTCTCAAAGCTCTCGTTTATCGTATCCCTCTAAGACTCATGCTTTGGGGGGCATCCTGTTATACCAAAATCCTGTCACCATCATGTGATAAGACCTTTGACATACCTACTTGCCATGAATCCCAACTCTTGGAGATGAAACTCATACCATTTGTCAATATTTTACATAAAAATGCTCAGCACCATGCTTACCTTGTTAGCCAGGAGCGGTACCTTGTTCGCACCACCTATCCCTTGTTATTAACAAGCGGTGCCACCGCTTATGGCCCTTAATCCATAAGTGTTTCTTACCAGAACCGCTCTGTCATTGAAGGAGAAACATGGTACCCTAGGTAAAAAGGGAAAAAGAGAAGTTTCTCGAGGCTTCTAGATGATAAGCCTCATGGCCTGTTGTAATCTCACAGATCACATAAGGTTACCAATAATACATACAAAAATACACAGAATATTCACAGATACAAGAGACAAGAACTGATAAGATGAACAGATTATATTATTCTCAATAGATCATACAAAGCCAAGAACTGAACTACATTCTTGAGTGGCTCAACAGCCTAATATACAGGTTACAAACAGTTACAATCATAACTACCTGTCGGTTCACCGAACCGACACAACTATTAGTTAACAGACTAAATACTGTGTTTACTTAGCCGACCGACGTAGTCGGTCTCTAGGATACTCGGCTCTCACCCGAGAGACCCGGGTTCAAGTCCCGGCAACGGAACCAATGTTGTAATCTCACAGATCACATAAGGTTACCAATAATACATACAAAAATACACAGAATATTCACAGATACAAGAGACAAGAACTGATAATATGAACAGATTATATTATTCTCAATAGATCATACAAAGCCAAGAACTGAACTACGTTCTTGAGTGGCTCAACAGCCTAATATACAGGTTACAAACAGTTACAATCATAACTACCTGTCGGTTCACCGAACCGACACGACTATTAGTTAACAGACTAACTACTGTGTTTACTCAGCCGACCGACGTAGTCGGTCTCTCGACTTAGTCGGCTGATCGACTAAGTCGGTCTTCGTTCAAGTCGACTTTATGTCGACTTGCTCCTTCTACATGGCCTCCCTTATCCCTACCATTGTGGGTCAATTGAGCTCAAGATCCCTTATCCTAGGATATTAGAGGCCACCTCACCCACAAATATCTCAACCATCCCTATCCATTAAGCCTTATAAATACAAGATTATGGTCATGGTTGAGGGGGAGAACTCTAAAGGTATTGTTATGTTGTTGGATTGATCACTTGGCCCACACCATTAGAGAGCATAGAGAGAGCTAGAGTCGGAGCTTATGGGGATGAGAGTGCTTGGTTTCATGGAGATGCATGTCAACACTAAGGCTTGGTTGTAAAATTATCCATTTTCTATCTTAATGCAAGTTGATTTCTGTCCCACATTATTGTTGTTGTTTGATTTCACATGTATGTTGTTAGATTCCTTAGTCACTAATATAGATCAGTAGATTATATTCTGGTAGCTTTGATCTATTTGTGTGTTGATATGATTGTAGGTACACATGGTGACTATCAAAGCATCGCATTCCAGGTATCTATGATGTCTAGGGAAGGTATTCAACCTCTGTCCTTCATTTGTTCTGGATCTGAACCATTCAGACCAGCGGAACACCTTACTATCCGCAGAAGGTGAAATATTCTAGCTAACATGAATGACTAGAAGAATTAATCAACCCTATCTCAAGGGCTGTAGATTTTTGTATAGACAGTATCCTAGAGGGATATATTACCAATTTTGTTGTTGACACAATAACCTCATATAAAGAGGCAGAGAAATTTTTTTTTCACGGACCACACAGTAGATATCTGTCATCTTTAAAGACATGGATAAAAATGCTTGTATGTGAAAAAGGTATTCTACGAATGTAAAAGGACTGTATATAAATAGAGTGTCTATGTCTCAGTAGAACCCTAAACAGAGATTGCAACACCCCAATTTTGACCCCGTTTTCATTTAAATAAATGATGTAAATAATCATGGTGTGGAGCTAGGAAAAATTCCCACTGTTGATTTAGTATTTATTTTCCAGCAATTAAAGTTGGGTCGATGGTATTTTTTTTCATGCTAGCTAAACATTAAAAAGTCGGACATCATGTTAAATTGCAATTTTTAATTAAAACCCACAGCCGTCTATGTCAATGCAACTAAATGAGATGGGGGCATGATTTTTCCTAAGGATGAGGGAGTGGGGGATTGGAAGAGTGGGGAAATTCAAATTGGGCAGAGCCCCACTTTGGGAAAAACATTTTTTGAATTTCTTGGGAAAGAGAACACCAAAAAAATCCACCTTTCCCTCATGCGGCATCGTTTCACACTAGTACAAGTGATCAATTTTGCCACATTAGTTTTCCATGTTAGTTTTACTTTCGTGGAAAAATCAAGGGTAAATTATGCATTTTTACAATTTTTTTTAAGGAAGCCCCGACTTTCGTCGTTGTATCCACGCCAGACCATCTCTATAGCGACGGTACCACCTTTTGTTGACTTTTTACAACAGTCAAGGCGTCGATACAGCGACGGCCAAGAGTTTAAGCGCGGTTATGTTTGATTTTTTTGTGATTTTGTTCAGCGCACGTGGTTATGTTTGTTTTTTTTGTGAATTTTGTATGCTGGGAGTTAACCTGAGGGTGAAGGATGGATCCTCCAGGCTGGCCTAACTGTTTTGTCTCTTGGCTGGCTGGTTCCGGCTGGCTGGTTTGAAGGCAACTCGCTGCTTAGCTCCTCGTTCGAACTGGCGTGCCTCAACTAAATTGGGAATCAATCGTGCTGGGTTTCCAGTAGGTAAGCTCTCGGATATTGTATATTTCTTTTCTGTTGGATGGGAAATAGAGTTTAGTTCTTTCTTTCCAACTGGGGCTTCAGGGGCTTAACCAGCGAGATCTCCCCCAGCGAGGAGAGAAAACCATCTCTTACCAGGGGGTGTGGGTAGGCGAGGAAAGCAAACTTGATATATTAACCAGTGAGATCAGAATAGGTGGGAATGAGCATGTGAACGATTTGATTTGAGAAATATATCTTTCAGGGTATTCAGATCCGAGTCGGGACCTCAAATAACCGGCCATGGATGATCTTTCGAGCCCAAAACAGCGTCTCTCATGGAGGAAAATCAATACATCAGAGCTGAAAACACATGATAAGGAACGAGATCTGTGGATTTCAATAAGTGGGAAGGTTTATGATGTTAGTAAGTGGTTAGACAAGCATCCTGGAGGGGAACTGCCTCTTTTGAATCTGGCAGGCCAGGATGTGACGGATGCATTCGTTGCCTATCATCCGGGCTCCGCGTGGAAGTATTTATATCAGTTTATGATTGGCATTCATGAAGATTACGAGGTTTTTGAGGTTTCTAAGGATTATCGTAAGATTCTGGGGGAGTTGAAGAAGGCTGGGCTCTTCAAGGGGCCTCTCTTAGTTTATTTTTTGATAGGTTTATGGATGATGGCAATGCTGGCTTTGTGTGTAGTGGGTGTGTTGTTTTATGAAGGGTTTTGGCTTCATGCTGGCTGTGGGGTTTTGTTGGGGGCGGTGTGGATTCAGAGTGGATGGATTGGGCATGATTCGGCTCACTGTGGGCTTGTGGGTCATAAGAAAATCGATAGGATTATTCAGTTGGTGGCTGGAAATTGCATGTCTGGGATTAGTATTGAATGGTGGAAGAGAAATCATAATGCCCATCATATTTCATGCAATAGTCTGGACTTTGATCCGGATCTTCAAAATGTGAATCAAGCGGAAAGAGAGTGAGCAAGGGCAGGGGTGTGTTCCCATATCATGTGATAGGCCAAGGTGCGTTATGTTTCTGAGTTTGATTAAAATACAACATTTTATATGCTTTTGATTTGAAATATCTTTGTTATATTAATGGGTATCTCTATACGAGTGTATGATTAAATTGTTTGTGTAATTTGGAAATTACATGTGATTTCTGTGAAAAAGTTATTAATGCAAGGGTTTGATACTGGAACAAGAACTTCAACAATTAATAGCTACAAGAATATGAAATTCCTGTGAAGAGGTTTTAAGGTTTGGGTAAATCAAATTGTGATTCGATTTGGTCAAAATCTTGACCAAAGATTGAGTTGGTGTGAAGGCTTTCTGTGTTAAAGAATTTAATCTTTAGTGAAGGCTCTTGTTGCCATTCAAAGTGTTTTGATTGATTGAGTCTTGAAATAATTAAGCAATGCTCTTGTTGTTGTCATTTTTTCTAATGTTTGGAGAGGTTGTATTTTTCCTCATTGTTACTACTAAGCCCACACCATCTCATTATTGTAATTTATATTGATGGCTTGAATGTTATTATTGCCCTCACTATTACTTCTTAACCTGAGATGTCTCGTTGATTTAATTTATATTGCTAGCTTGAAGGTTGTTGTTTCCCTCACTATCACTGCAAAACCCTGCCATCATTGTTACTACCAGTTACCTCCTAACATGGACCTCCATGTGAGAAAAACCTTCAACTGACTAGGTGCATTACTCTTTCAAAGACCTAATATAAGGGAAATGATTTAACATCCACAATGATACAGTTTACCTCATAACGCATGACAAGTTTAGCATCCATATATATGAGAAGACGGTGCTAATGTAGCCTACAAAGGATTTCTTTATTAACATGATATGTGTTCTCCAAAAGAGTATTACAAATAAGCTCTAAGCTTCAACAAACAAACAAAAAGAGAGGAGGATGCTTTCTTTTATAGAAATAATGGAGAAAGTGCTCCCCTTTGGTTTCTCATGCATGTAATAGGAAGTGCACCACCTCTAGGGAATGACTAGAGCTTACAAAGGCCCAATATGACACCTCTAGGAAACTTCATGTCATCTCTAGATTGGACTGGGACTAAGTAGTCCCTCATGCACCACATCTGGAGTAAATTGGGATTGAGTAGGCCTTCATGCATCACCTCTAGGGTGAACTAAGACCGAGTATGCCCTCATGCGACACCTATGGAGTGAACTATGGAGATATGGGGATTCAATTGCACTTAACGGAATATATATGCAATGCTCCCATGATGAACTAGAGCTCAAGGAGAGTGCGCCCTCAAAAAGAATATTCATTTTCCTTAAATCAAGGAAAATGTCTAAAGAAACCTCAATTTATAGAAAAAAATGCCCAAACAAAGTGTGCATGTCTTCTCATGTGTATTCAAAGGGGTATAGAAGATATATAAAAGTGTTTAACACCCCCTTTGCCCACTTTTTTACAACATTTTTACATTTTTACCCCCTTGAGGGACTTAAAAAAATTGACAAGGGAAAACATGGTGACACACTAATGCTTAACGTCAAAACCAAGGACTCATACACCATCTTGGGGTAGATGCAATAGTACATACTCATGGCTTTGGAGGATTGAGTGAGAAAACCTAGATAAACTCTGATCAATAAGAACTTTTCTTGCAAGGTGTGTTTCAAGTTAATATAACTCGGATCACCTATTAAAAGATTAACAAACAGCTGTAGCACCTTCGTATTCACTAACTCATTATGGCATCCATCCAAAGCATCAATTAAAGGCAAAAAGTTACCATTGCCTCCAAGAAATTCCCGATGTATATTTTTCATGAGATAGAATAGCTTGGAGAGAATTATAGGTACAAATAATGTTGCAATTATTTCTAATGTCATGGCTTTTTCTCAAAAAATCAGAAAATCTACATCACAAGCTATGGAATTTGGTGCTTTACTTTAATTTATTCAGGTACCGCTTTGCATGCCTGATATGTGTTATTAAAAATACCTTGAAGCAGAAAACGATAGAGGCCTTATGTGGTGCCTAGGGCTACTTTGCACTCACATACATGCTCCTATTGTAGCATGCTTCTCTGTGCTTGTGTATTTGTGAAGGTAACTGTCCTCATCTGTAAATTTTTGTACGTCATAAGAGAAATTTATCTACCCTGACCAATCATTAAGTTGCAAAGTATTCATTTGACCATTGTAGGGTGACATCTTGGCCTTGTTTCCCACTTCGGGAGAGGAACCCGGATTTGGTGGCAATCTTCTTCCTGAAGTGCTGCTCAATTTCTTTCCTGGGTTGCTCCATGAGAATAGTTTGCTGAATGGTAGTGTGTAATGCTATATCAAAAGTTTCAAAATTATAGAAAATCGTGATATTCGTCAATTGACCATCCACATACTTGACTTTTCAGTTAAGATAGTAACTTTTGATCTAGGAACTTCCTCATCAACAACTTCCTCATAGAAGCTTGCGTTGCTGATGGAAAGCTTGTTGACAACACTCATTGTTAACTCTCCTATTGGCAATGCACTTGTGGACAATGTCCTTGTTGATGATCCTCATGTCTGTGACACTCTTGTTGACATCAGTTCAATTGAACAGTTATTGACAGTGATTGAATTGAACCACCTTTGGAAGTTGCGTGGGTGTTTGTAACTACTTTGAGATTATTGTGTATGGTAGGAAGTTAGCAAAGCTTTTTATCCTTTCATGATCTCTCTAGCAGAGTGATTTACAAATCTTATGTTCAATCTATTTGCTTTGTGTGCATTTTCTTCAATTTTATCCATGCTTCTTCTTCTTGTAACGTAATTAATGCCACATTGTTGAGTTGTCCTTGATTGTATATCGGAATCGAAATTCAGAGTTATACACTACAAGTAAGGTAAGAGGCTTGTTTGACTATTTGTCTTTATGTTTGTTAATACATGTTCAGAGTATTGTTGCTTGAATATTCAACCCTCTTTTGTTTTTGATTATCTACTTTTTGAAACACGAGAGCACACCATGGCCGAATTAAAAAGCATTGAAATATCTCCTTGATCGAGTAACTCCTTGAAGATGCTCTTGACTAAAAGAGGAGTGACATGATGGACACGTTGATGAAGATTTTAAAGAAGGTTACCAGCACAGGAAATTACTCCAATAGCAGCAACTCCATAGCTAGACTCCTACTTCACTGTGAATTGTTTCAACTTTCACAAAAAGTGAGAAGATCACCATTGCTACATCGTAGATGTACACCACATCATAGTGTTGGTGGGAGAATATCAGCAAATAATTCCTTGTAGACAATAAACTTCACATTGAGACATAGGAAAACCTTGTCATTGTATCACAAGAATCCTTTTATCCTCTCAAGCACACAGATCAACTTTACAAATGATGGTAGCAATTGTACTAATGCAGAGACAAGGCTGTTCTGAGCTATGTTGATGAATTATATTAACTCATATTGAACTTATGGATTATAGATTTAGAGAAGTCAAACTTCTGAAGTATTTAAGTGGCCTCTACTGCTATATTCAATAAAAAAATGAAGTTGGTTGATATGAATACTCTTGTTCAAGCATATAACTTTGCCTTGAAGCTTGAATAGAAGTTGCAGGACAAGAAGGAT